>NMUG010006998.1:0-12292 GCA_002855965.1 Monotropa hypopitys
AATGAAGTCGACTACACCGAATTAGTTCTTGGCGAGACTTGACATGACCGGTGTGTGTAGTCCGTGTCATGTGGTGTAGGAATGAACATGAAGGATTGTTTTGAGAAGGTGAGTGGCCAACACATCTCAAAACAAACTTCTTAGTCATTCCGGTACCACATTAGGTTGAGTGTGGGTTAGTGGGTGAGCTTTTGGTGTTTGATTCTATCCTTTTGTGGTGTTGTGGTTGTTTGGGGCGATTCAGATGGCACGGTTGTTGTCTGACCATCCTCTGTGGCTTGTTTTGCCTTCAAGTCCTCACTCGTGTCGACATGTCTTTGGTGTGTCCTGGCATGTCCGCGTGTCTTCGTTATATCCTTCGCGTATTGGTGTATCCGCGGCGTATCCCTCCGTATCCTTGATGTTATGGTGTGTTCCCGCTTCGTCGGCTTGCTCGCAGCATATCTTGATGCATCCATGAATTTTTGTAGGAATTTTCTGAAAATTTTCCCTGCGGTTTAACTCTCGGTAACTCACTTCGCGTTGAAAATCTGTGTCCCTCTGGTTTGGGCGAATTGTAGTCGCATTGGAAGTGCGGAAATTATTTTTTTTTTAAGAAACTCTTGCCTTTCATGGCGAAGATCGTCCGAATTTTGAGCTTCTCGTGCCTCCTTTGTGCATCGTGGAATCCCTTTTTAGACTTGTTTGCAAGTTGAGAAGTTGTCCGAATTCCGTTTTGAGGCATTCGTGAGGAAAAATGGAAGTGTATTGTCGAAATCTTGGTTGTTGGTGCCTCGTGAAGCTATTCCTAGCTGAGAACCGTTCATTCTTCGTTATGTGCTCCTTATGAAATCGATTCTTGTGAGAAATCTTCCGTTCTTCGTTGTGCCGTAGCACTTGATCTTAGAAATTTCGAGGACGAAATTTTTGTAAGGAGGGTAGTTTGTAACACTCTGCAAATTTTAGTTTGATTGGCATTCGTCTCGATGAGCTTCTCGTTGGAAATCCGGTTTAAATTAAGTTCTGAAGTACCTAAAACACTCATTTCATCGTATCAAATGCACGCATATCTCTTGAAAGTCCCATTGGAACTTTTCGGACTCCTTTGGATTGATCCCGAGCTTGTTAGAATGGTTGGAAACCTCCCAAACAGCAAAAAATCAGTTCTGAGGCTTGTTGCATCGGTGCAACCCTTTGGTGCATCGGTGCAGGGTTGCATTTTGGCCTTGCATCGGTACAAGACCAATGCACAAACGTTCTGCTAGTGAGACCTTCAGGTGCATCGGTGCAGGATGCCTCTGCATCGGTGCAAGATGGCTCTGCATCGGTGCACAACCAATGCACAGCATCTCTGGTCAAATTTTGTAAGGGCTGCATCGGTGCAGCTTAGACTTGCACCGGTGTAGCTGCTGTTTTTTGGACATTCATTAAGGGTAAACTTGTCATTTCACTTGGGGGCCTATATATATGTGTTTGGCTCGAGTTAGGGCATTATTTGCCCTATTTTTCCAGACCTCTATCTCTCTCTACCTCCCTTTTCTCTCCCTCTCATTCTCCCTTCAAATCGGAAGGCAAAACGATCTCGGATCGAGTTTTGCGAAGGAGGAAGCTTGCTCTACGCGTCGAGGGCTCTCCGGCAACGTGCATATCGAACCCGTTCTTCGTCATCCATCGGTAAGTCGTTTTCTAAAAGTGGGTTTCTTGATTCGCGTCTTTAGTAAACGTTGTTGTGCTCATTGTTGTGATCGTCGTGATGTGTATAGGTTCGCGAGTTTCTGGAGGCAACTTTTCCGGCGACTCTCCGGCAAGGCGATTCCGACGATCAATGTGGGTAACTCTTAAATTCTACCTTGTGTGCGTAGATTGTGTTTGTTCTAGATTCACTCGTCGTCGTTTAATCATTCGATTAATTTTTATTGGATTTTTCCCTTGCACTTGTGTCGCGTAGTCAATTTGTGAATCACTCGTTGGGTATTGGTTTGGGAAATCGTGGGAAATTTATGGGTTTGAGATGATTCGGAGGTTCGTAGGAACATTTGTGTGTTGTTGACTCTAAAATCCCTCGTGCGTGATAAGTGTTCGATGAAATGCCTTAGGGGGTTTGTAAGTGGTTTTTGATGGATTTGAGTCATGATGAGTATGGTTGGGTTCCTACGAGAGCGAGTGAGACTTGCGTTGGTCTTGTGTGTGGTACGAAGAGGTTTTGTGGTGATGATTACCCTTGGGTGAGAAATTGACTTAGGTGAATGTGATTTGGGAAGATGGGTGAGTTTTGGGATATTGACTATGTTGTGATTTGAGAAATCTTGGTAGAGTGAAATTATGGTTTGTTGGTTGTTTGAATGGCATGGTTGTCGTTGGGGTTCTTTTGGTAAGTCATTTGTGAATAGATGACCTTCTTGGTTGAGTGTGTGTGTGGTTGATGTTTGACTTCCACGGTTGGGAAAATGGGGTTGTTGCCCTTGTTTGAGTATCCTTGCGTTAGGATGTTGTAAGGCGTGTCCTGTCCGCCCTTGTGTGGAAATGTGGAAGGTTGTGGGTAATGGAAACATCAATGGAAAATGATAAACACACTCAATTAATGCAAGTTACCCAATGAACGACAAATACGAAGGATGGATCCTACGAGGACCACATTCTTGAAATCTTTGATCCTTCACCCTAATTCAACTATAACAACCAACGTTAAATGAACTGGTATGTGGTCTTGTTGTGTGTTGTCTTGGAGGAGAAATGCCCAAGCAACCGTGATTTTGTTGGAAGTTGTCTTGGAGGGAGTTTATGCCCAAGCAACTACGGATTTTGGTTGAGTGGGAGATACGCGTTCCTCTAAGTCGCGGAATACTAGATACGTCGGCAGGCGGGATCTAGGAATAATCCTTTGGCCATAGGTGGGAGATACGAGTTCCCAGAAGTCTCGGAATTGACATGATACGTCGGCAGGCGGGATCATGGAAAAATCTCAACACTTGTGATTTGTTTGCCCTCCTTTTGGGGAGATTGGTGACACGCTCCTTTAGGGGTCTTCCGGAAGGCAATGTTGGAATCGATATGAATGTGCTAGGCCCTCATGAGTCGATGCGGAATGGGATACCGGTGTGAAGTGCAATACTTGGCAAGATAACTAATGTAACGAATCCAAAGATAAACAACAACCTTGTGGGTGATGTAGGAATGGGTATACATGTGGTTGTTGGATTCCCTTGCGAGAGATTGTGAAGTGGTTACTTGACTATGGTAGTAGTCTGGGTTGAGAAGTGGTGAGGTGGTGTGACGTGGGTCCTTGTGTGTTGACCGTGACTTGGGGTGGCACCCGTCTTGTTTGACCTTGGAGATACTCTTAGTTTCACTTCACTCGTGTGTGTGTGAATGTTGTGCCTTGGGTTGGCTCTTGGTCTCTTGGTTACAGTTGGGTGTGTGTGGGCGTGCGTCTTACTTCACTTTCCGCCCTACTTTACTTTCAGTCGCTTCACCCTTGGTTTACTCTGTTTAGACTTGCACTTTCTTGTGCACTCTTGTTAGACTTTAGTTGTTACCGTCGCTGAGCTGTGTTTGCTCAGACCCACCTTTCTTTCTCTTTCCAGGATTGTACTGCAGGATTACTTTTGCAAGTTGGTTTGGAGCTTGCCTTAGCTGTCGGCTCTGTTGGAGTTGCAGGCTTGGTTCTCCTTGGATTGTTGTTCTCTCTTTTCAGTTTACAGGTTGTTGTACTGTAGTAGTAATACGTTCTCGTTGCAGTTTGTGGCTAGTAGTTCTGTGTACTCTGTTCTTGTACTCTTATAAGTTGAATATTGTATCAAGAAGAATGTAATGAGAAGTTCTACTGTATTGTGTTTGATTACTACTATTAACTCCCCATTGTTTTAATCATTGTATAAAAAAATGTTTTTTAAAATTTTGGGGTTGTTACAAACGTTGCCATACATGGCAAAGATATTTAAGGAAACTGCCAGTACGCTCCCGTGAGACTCGGGCGCGGGGGCTAGGTTTTCTAAGGATGAATCATTGGAGTATATAAGGATAAGTTTACAGAAATCACAGGTACACACTCATTGTTCTATCTCTTTTATTCTCTTATCTCTCGCATTATTCCCTCTACCAACTGTTATTGACTTGATCGTCGGAAGCGGTTTGAGGACACCACCCCCCTCCTTGTGTCTTCAGATCGTTCCCCCCTTTGCAGGAGATCGAGATTGCTTTGGAGAAGAGTTGGGGTTGGACGTGCAGATCGAACTGTTCCAGGAATTGGTTCATCATGCGTATTTGTATATTTTCGCAAGGAAAATAACATTGTGCAAAGAATTGGTCAAAACCAATTTTATATGAATAAAAAATTGACTACAAAGTGACCAACTTGAATTGAGTTTAGGAGATGAAAAAACATAATCCCACCATGCTTAGGAATGTGATTCGTGTGGGGGTTATAAACTCCAACCAACTAGGGACTTTTGTACCCTCATGGAGACTAGAGTATGGAAGAATATGGTAAATGAGCTTTGGTCCAAATTAGCACACGTGTGCACACGCGCGCGCCGCCGCCGTCTGGCCAGCCATGTCGAGCTGTGTTGGGGCCAGGTTGCGGGTCAATTAAAATCTTTTTGTAGATAATTTATTTAAGTTTTGACGCAACCCAAAAGACATTCGGCATCCCGTTTTTTGCCTAGTCCAAAAGGACGTACCGGCAACCCGTCAGCCCATTAGTCTTTGTGGTGGGGTCGAACAGGACTTGCCCCATATGCCAACGAATTCTTTACGGTTTTATTTTTACGGTTTTACGAATTCTGTACCTGCTCACTGCGAACAGTCACACATTATGCCTATTCACCGCGAACAGTCACACGTTATACCTATTAGACTGTTCCGAACAGCCCCTCCCCTCATTTTGGACATACAAAAATTTATTGCATTATACTTATACTGCATAGAAAAAGTGCTACATATTTTGGAGTGGCAAATTTACAAACTTTTCCATACTATTAGAAAGAATTATAACAACAAACAACTATACCAATCCTCTGGCCCGAAAAAAAAGGCAAAGGAGTGACGAAGGAATGGCAAGACAAGAGATAAAACACCAAATACTATGTGAACAATGCAATTTTATCCTGTTGTGATTAAACCGCCAATCCTGCAGTATACTTGACACCGGTTGATGGCAACCATAAGTTTCCCGTAATGAATTGAGCCACGGTAAAGTTATTTACCTGAGCTGAGTCATTAAAAGCATGGAAACCAGGCCATTTCACCCGGCTACCTATTCCGGATCCTGGCCCATAGTTCATATACTCGCCGTAGAAGAGGCTATCAAGTGCGAAATCCCCGTTCCACTCAAGCCACCCTTCGGGCTTAATGGCATTGCTCATGTATGACTGCAAGAACACTGTACGCGAATAGAGCTTCCACGGCCGTCCAAGGTACGTGTAGGTAGAGTTGACAGAAGCAAGTAAATCTGGCTCCCCGGATATGTTGCAGTATTGTATAGAGAAGCCAGTGGCTTCATTTGGATCCTTGCGGCCTTGAGCGGTGATGGTGTTCTTTTGATTTGGAAGACCTTTCCGGGCTAGGATTTGGCAGTTTTGGAACACAACTTTACCATCGCCAAAGATGAAATCCACAGTGCCCGTGATGTGACATTCCCTATAGAACTGGCGCAAGGAGTGTGCGTAAAGTGTGTCCTGGTACCCCCTTATAGCACATCGAAACAAAACGGATAAGTCAGAGTCTGATCGGAATGCAACTGCTTGGTGTTTCTCTGGCCCTGCTGTATTCTCGAACGTCATATCGCGTGCTATAAATCCTTGCCCTTTAACAGCTGCATGTAACGAACGTAGACATTTCATTTGCGGACGCTATTTATGATTATATTCACTAACAGAACATTAGTTACCACAAATGACCTAATTTTAGGCAAAATTATCAACGTCGTTGCCTCATTTGTCATTCCCATGCGCGATTCAGTTTTGTAACACGAACACTTTTATACACAGGCAGCATATAGCCAGCCCAGTGCCAGTTGTCCTAAGATTTTGTAATCAGTCTAAGATGATATGTCAGCATCAGTATATAGTGACTAGAGTGACCGAAAATATGTCAACCACAAACAACATGGTTGTACCGCTGCATTGAATAGAGATTTGTGAAACAAAGAATAAAACCAGATGCATGGAATGGAGGGCCCCGAAATTTGGTGGAATAACTACTCTGAACATGGTATTGGCATGATTTACAGAAGCACAAAAACTGATTAAGCAATCGAATGAATCCATAGTACTGGACTCAATTACTCAGCAAAAAGAAAGAAAGAAAGAAAAGATTATCCATAATTCATACCGAATGTTGCAGAGCGATAGGTGGTCCAACCGTCAATGAAACTTCGGTTGCCGGATATAACTGTAACATCCATTCCATCGCCGACCAGCATGAGGTTCCATTTATTGTTGCTGATCTCTATGTACTCATTATACACTCCTTTCTTCACGTATATAACGAAGCGGCGTGTGCTGTAATCAGGGGCTGCAGATATTGCGTCGGTTACGTTGGTGAAGTTACCCGTCCCATCTGCGGCCACCACCACATCTGCTGGCACGCCATATACTTGCAACATTTTCCTATCCTCCGGCTTCACCCAATTGGGATAATTCTGGCGGCCATCCCTGTTACTACTAATTCCTATGGGTTTCCTTCCACCACCACCATTATTATTATTATTATTATCGTGGTGGCCTTTGGTATTGGAATCAGGAAACTGGCGGACGTTGGTGAGTATGTCATGAATTAGAGAGGTGACTTGGTTGAGCCCCCCTGCCACCAAATTTTGGACAATCCTATTGGTACCCTCAAATCCGTCTACACAAGTGTCTTGATTACCCAGTGCCCCGCTCAACCATGTCCTCAGATCCGCACTTAGATTGCCTGTACCATTATTTTTTCCTGAAAATTGGACAATGAAATGCCCATCTTTGTTGTCAATACCACTCCATCTTTGAAGAATAGGACAGTCCATTGGGGAATACTAAATACGTAAAAACACAACATTGAAAGAGTTTACAAGTCAATCTGTCAAAATGAAAACAGACCGAGGAGGTATACGGTGTTTTGCAGGATCACCACTAGAATCATGCCTTTATTTTAATTTTTTATTCTTAAAGAATAACAAATGAGAATGTAAAGGAAGAGGTTGAATTTGATAATAAGGGGAAGATAAAGGAAATACTAGTGTAGTACTAGTACTACTAGTAGTAGTACCGTTGGGGTTTTGAGAAGCAAAGAGAGTCCGGGTTAATTCGTCGGCAGAGAGATCGAGAAGATCAAGGCAGTCGGCAATGGCATTAGAAAGTCGAAAATTGCCAAACGGGCTGGCGAATTTCGACAGAAGGGAAACCACCTGCCCAACCGCATCGATGGTAGACTTCACTGAGCTCGCAAACTCCCCAGTAGAAACCTTCAAGCATTCTCGATGTAAGAAATCCGACTCCGAGATGCCGAGTGAGGTGCGCAAACATAGTGCTGACAACAGTAAGAAGAAGAAGTGACAGTAGGAGGAGGAGGTGGTGGTGCTGGAGATGCGCAAAAGTGCCATTGTGTGTTTTAGGGAGGGATTTGAGGGTGGCAGGGAGTAGTCAGGGCAACCAAACACAACTTGTATGCATGTTCATTCAATCAAAAACAACCATACTAAAAAGAGGAGTCAACGTCGGTAGTTGCTGAATGAAATGGGGCCGGAAATGGCGTTGGTAAAAGATGGGATAATATAGGGAGAGGAGAGAAACTCTATACTAGTTCTCCACTATGCTGTGTAGTGTCCTTGAATGGGAAGGAAGGAGATGTAATAAATAGGACAATGGATCAAGCTGATCATTTAAGGCTGGTGGGGATCTAAGGGAAAGGGCGGGGGCAGGTGAATAACATTTAAGATTCGACGACAGAGCATTAATAACGTTACTCTAATTACGAGCATAATTGGTTTAGAGAGTGTACAGCAAATAAAGAAGAGAACAAAAAACCGGATCAGACTCTCGGGTTCAATGACTCGCGGGTTCAATTGGTTGAACTAGTCCCAAAATTGGTCCAGTCCACCCCCGAATCAGGCAAATTTTTAAGAACTGTTCTAAAAATTAAAAAACATTTGATGGGGTTCCAAGCTGGGAGCTCAGTACTACAGACCAGACCTCAGGTCAGCCCTAAGGTCCTCATATGACTGACCTTACTATCAGGACCTCAGCTCAGAACAATGATAGATGGGGAGATCTCAGTAGCCAAGATAATTATAACGGGCACATGTCTCTTGGCCTTAACTAATTCTTTCCCGCCTATTTTCTATTTGAAACAGGAATCTCATGGGATATAATTCCAGAATGGCGTAATGTACGCCGATGATGGTGGGAGCGTGTTGAGCAATTAAGAAAATGTTGCAGAAAATCACGGGGACTTTCCTTAAAGATAGGGGAATTATATAACTTCCTAAGAGGCGATCGTAAGAAGTACGAGAAGACTTCTAAATATTAAATTTCTCTCTTGAGTCCTTTTCCCTTTCAATAAAAACAAAAGCTAATGATAAGGGAAATAGCCCAATGGGTGAGCTCAGAATAATTCACAGACGTCGGCCCATGAGCCAGCTCAGGCATGATCGCCAACCAGAAGCTCGGCTATGGTCAGGTCAGGTTCGGAGGAATGATGAATGGGGGAGCTATGCGACGATTGCTTAGGCACCATAAGAGGGACATACGCGTAAGGCTACATCAAAGAACGTACAACTGAAGCTCCGTGATATTCGCCGAGGATGGCGGAATGAATTGACACATATATGGAAACTGCCATTTATGGTTACGGAGCACAAGGAAATAGAAAGGATGCTCCCCCATCTTCGGGGGTGGCGGCTAGGGTTAGGAGGTCCTAACTACAAGGTATATAAATAAGGTAGATAGGGAGAGAGGTATGCATTCATTCCCACTCAATTACTCTTCGATACTTTCTATCTCTCAAAAACAGTTAGTGACTTAATCGTCGGAGGCGGTTCGGAGGCACCACCCCCCACTCTGTGCCTCTGGATCGTTCTTTTGCAGGTTGCAATTGTTCGAGGCGTGGAGGAGGAGAAGACAGATCAAGGGAGGTTCTAAGTGCAGCCGAGCAGTGCCGGAAACTGGTTCATCAGTTGGCACCGTCTGTGGGAACGACTTGTGTTGTTGATTATTGGTGGAAAGTTTCCAATGGCTAATACACGGTCTGCCGCGCAATAGAACCCTCCAGAGGTAACTCCATAAATGTTCTTGGCCATGCAACGCCAAGTCGAACTACTCACGAAGAGCCTAGAAGAATCTCGTCAAGAAAATCAACAGCTGAGGGTGCAACAGAATCAGCCACCGCCACCCCCGACGGTTATTTGAAAAAGACTGCATTGCCGGTTATTTGAAGAAAAGCAGGGACGTGTTCGCATGGAGCCATGAAGACATTCCCGGCATAGACCCCAGAATAACGACCCACCGACTGAATGTCAATCTGTAGTGTCGTATGGTCAAGTAGAGGAAGAGGGTGTTCGCACCCGAAAGGAATCAGGCGGTTGTCGATGAAGTGGTCAAGCTGTTGCAAGCATGGTCAATCAGGGAAGCTTAGTACCCGGAGTGGATTTCTAATGTGGTCATGGTAAATAAATCATTAGGCAAGTGGAGAATGTGCTTGGATTATAAGGATCTGAACAAGGCATGTCCGAAGGGCATCTTTCCTTTACCAAGAATCGATCAGCTTGTCTGTAACAGTTGAGAATTTTATGAAGAAATTTTTGGAATTTTAATTCCATTTAATTGGATTTGGTTGATTTGAATCCCAAATTTATTCCAAATTGAATATATTCCTTGAATTTTTTGAAGATAGTCCTTCATTGGTGTCCTCTGGTAGTGATTGGTTGAGTTCTGGTTGGTTCGAGTGAGTGTTGGGAGGCCCGGAGGTCCCACACGAAAATTCCCCATTTTTTCTTACATTTCGATATGCCCTGTGTTGCATTTCGATATGTCCAGCCCTCTGCTCCCTTTTCCTTCTTTAACATTTCGATATAAGCCCTTAATATTTCGAAATGTCAGTATTTCGATATGTTGGTTCAGAGCTTTGGCATTTCGATATGTTCCTTTCATGCATTTCGATATGAAATGCATTTCGATATGCAGTTACTCTGTGTTGTATTTTGATATGCATTTCCATGCATATCGAAATACTCCTCCTTTGGTTTCCAGCAGTAAGGTTTACATTTCGATATGCATATCATGCATATCAAAATGTCTCTTTGTTAATATTGATCAGTACACTTTCTATTTCGATATGCCCTAGTTGCATATTGAAATGACGAGACTCTGCATTTCGATATGCACTACGTACATATCGAAATGATCCTTTGATAAACTCCAGCAGAGAGTTTTATATTTCGATATGTACCTCAATACATATCAAAATGATCCTTTGATAAACTCCAGCACAGAGTTTTATATTTCGATATGTACCTCAGTACATATCGAAATACACCCTTCAATAAGGTTGCCCAGATCACTCTATATATCGATATGTAGCCCTGTTACATATCAAAATGCATGGTCGGCTGGCAGTTTTGGAAAGCCTCATTAAGGGCATTTTGGTCTTTTGACTTGTGGTTTGAGCACACCTATAAGAGTGAAAACCCTTATTCAACACTCAAAACCCTATCTCTCTTTCTTCCCCCAGATGTAGCTCTCTCCCCTCTCTCTTCCTCTCATTTCTCTCTCACTTCTCTCTAAGTTTGAGGGAGATTGAGTCACCTTGGAGAATTTTGCTCTTCACTAACATTGAAGAGGAGGTCAAGGACTACACGGTGGTGTACATAGTTCGTGTGCTTGTGAAGAACCCCTTACCTAGGGTTGAGTAAGTTCTTGTGTTTTCTTCACTCCAAGGTAGAGTTCTCCTATCTCCTTTGTCTCCTTAGTTGGTTTGCTCTCCTCTCCCTCTATATGTTAAGATTGGATGAGGACATTTCGTATTCTATGTTGCGGGTCAAATTACTCCCAAATTGGTTGAGTGTATATGTGAGACCCCGGTCTTAGAAAATATTAAATAGAATATTTAATTATGCAAATATAAATTTTGGGAGTTTCTAAAAGATTTATTGGGATTTTATTTGAGCAAATATGAATTTTTGAGGATTTTATTAGACTTGAAATAGTCTTGGGATTATAGAAGTATAGAAAAGATTTAAACCA
This sequence comes from Monotropa hypopitys, assembly GCA_002855965.1. Classification (NCBI taxonomy): domain Eukaryota; kingdom Viridiplantae; phylum Streptophyta; class Magnoliopsida; order Ericales; family Ericaceae; genus Monotropa; species Monotropa hypopitys. The sequence goes on from NMUG010006998.1 coordinate 11,196, forward strand.
GGGCCTAAGTGAAAGAGGTGAAAGTTTGGGGAGCAAATCCAAGGTCTTCCGAACAGTAGGGGTCTGACTGAGTAGTTGCCGAGCTCAGTAGGGATCCGACCTAGAGGTCCGGCCACGTGGAGGTTCGGCGAGGTCAGCTTGGACATGGCAGTGCGGCCATGTGGGCAGTCCATCTGGACAGCCATTCTGTCGAGTGAGACAAGAGTTTTATAGTGGGATGACATCACGTGTCACTTCGGCAGAAGAGACAAGGCTGGGCGGCTGAGTGGGCTGAGGTTAGCTGGCTAGAAGCCAAGGCTGGGCGGCCGGTGGGGCCTGCCATTGGTAAGTGCCGCCGTTCAGGTGTCTACCACAAGTCTGGATCATTATTTTCTTCTCAAACTTATAAATACTTGAGTCATTCACTTCATTTTGGGTACAATGACAATTGAAAATACCCAGACTCCCTGTTTCTCTCTCTAGAAGCTCTAACCGAAGCAATTCAGTTCGGCCAAGAATATTCATTTCAAGTGCTCGGCAGCTCATCTTTCATACTCAGAGTACTCGACAAATCATTTCCCGTGCAACCCAGCCATCAATCTTGTTCGGCAACTCTTAGCCGTACGTCCAAACTCTTCAGAAACATTGTTTGATCTCCGGTCAGATTGTCATTCAGCTCGACAAGTCATTTTCAGACTTCCAGACGACTCATTGCACTTCGGCAAAGATTTCATTTCGTCCGAATAGCTCAGCAAGACATCCATCACATCAGAATTAGTCCGGCACAAGCTGTTTAGCCTTGAATTGTTGACCTTCGGCACATTGATCTCCGGCTAGAGGTATAACTCTTATATTCTATCTTTTTGTGTTCAGCAAAGGCCTTAGGATACTAAGTTATTGCTCGGCAGACTTGAATTCAAGTCTAGCCTTAATGATTTCAGCTCGACAGACTCATTCGGATTCTTGCCACACACTATTGTTGTCGCTCACATACGCAGCTATTCTGCTCGGCAGAGTTGTGCTCGGCCAAGCCATCATACATTTATTCTTGTTCGACAAAGCTAGCATTCGGCTAAGTGCTTACGCCCTTTAAGTGTATTCCACTATAGGTTGTTCGA
>NMUG010006999.1:0-12291 GCA_002855965.1 Monotropa hypopitys
GATCACTAAGTCCTTTGTGTTATTGTTTGTTGATTGATTAATATAAGTGAGTTAGGTAATTTTAGAGTTTAAGTCGATGGAGACGAGTTCTCCAACATGGGCAACGATTTTGCCACGAGGGACGAATTCTCGACTCTAGGTGATGAGTTCACCCAAACACAAGCAACGACTTTGCTAACAAGGGGCGAGTTTCCAAACCAAGGATGATGAATTTACCCGATAGGACCATAACACATATCCAAGGTCTAGGAACGAATTTCCTAACCTAAGGTGACGAATTCACCAATCTCCAAGTCCTTTACCTCTCATAGACATTTTGTCGAACATCAAGGGTGCCCTCGGCACCAAGGCCATCTCAATGGCAAAAACCACAATAACACTTGCCGACGAATAATCCACTACCATAATGTTGCTCACTAAGACCGATACAAGGTCGAGAGGGTATCCTACCTACTCAATTCTAACAAAATCCACAATATACCCACATCGCTCAATTTTCCCCAAATGATCGTCTAGTCACACGCTCAACCCAGATCACACATTCTCGCATTATAGTCCTACCAAGGAGGTTCGATCATACATGAATGCGAATCAAATTATGTCAATTTCTCAAAAACGATCATTCATTCAAAATTTGGGGCATTTTATGAAATCATTAATTTCTTGATTTTTAAAATCATTAGTGAGCTACACACACACAAATGCACGAAATAGTAACATGTTTACCTCAACGCGTGCACCGACGACCGAAATCCTAGCCGCGCCAAACTCCGATGCTCGCGAACCTATGTACGTCAATGGATAGATCGTGATGTTAGGAACAACTTTTCTTAAAGGAAAAACATGGAAAACCACTTGGAAAAATCGACTTACCAAAAATTTGTAGAGGGGGACTTCGATATGCACGTTACCGGAAAGCTCTCGTTGCGTAGAGCAACGTTTCTCCTTCAGAAAAATTGATTTGAACCCTCTAGGGCCTTGGATCGGAGAAGAGAAGAGGGGGAGCCATGGGAGGTAATGAGAGAGAGAGAGAGAGAGAAGCTTTAGGGTTGGGAGGAAGAAGGTGAAAATGTCCCAAACCGTGCTCCAAAGGGTATATATGGACCCCCACTTGAAATGACAAAAACACACTTAATGAAAATACAAACCTGTCGAAATTCTGTAGAGGGACCGGTCTCATGATTTTTGGGAGACCGGTACCCGCCCAGTCCAGGGTACTCTGCACGAAGAGGGACCGATCCCTTGATATTTGGGAGACCGGTCCCCTCCCACTTGGGACCTCTCTGCATTGAAGGAGACCGGTCCCTTGATTTTCGGGAGACCGGTCCCTTCACACTTGGGACTTTTCTGCTTGAAGAGAGACCGGTCCCTTGAATTTAGGGAGACCGGTCCCTTAGGACAATTTCCAGAATTTGAACGCGTGGCTTCCGAACGTATTTCGATCATAACTTCTCCGTCCGACCTCCGATTGAGGTGATTCAAGTCGCGTTGGATTCATAATCGAATCCTATACCTCATCCTAGGGTCAACCACCTTAAAATCTCACTAGGATTTTAAGATAAAATAAATTTATATTTTGAATCTAATTTAGAATATGAATCGATATTTTGGAAATTCTTTTTTGTAATACGGGTCGCTACATTGACTCCCTCTGAAGCTACTTGCACCAATTTTGGCCCCAAAATTTGACGCTCACCCACTTCACTCCAACAAAGTGGTGTCCGACACCTTCTACCATATAATGTCTCAAATGGCGCCATGCCAATACTACTCTGAAAACTATTATTGTAAGCAAACTCAATCAATGCCAAATAGTTTTCCCAACCTCCAGAAAAATCTAAAACACAAGATCTCAACATATCCTCAAGCGTTTGGATAGTCCTCTCTGACTGTCCATCCATTTGAGGGTGAAAAGTGGTACTAAACCTCAAAGATGTACCAAGAGCCTGCTGTAAACTCGCCCAAAACCTCAATGTAAATTTAAGATCCCTATCACTGACAATCGACATCGGTGCTCCATGCAATCTAATGATCTCATCTATATAAATCCTGGCATACCGATCTATAGAAAAAGTACTTCTCACTGGAAGAAAATGAACAAATTTTGTCAATCGATCCACTACGACCCAAATAGAATCAAAGTTCCCTTTAGACTTAGGTAAACCCACAACAAAATCCATGGTAACGTGCTCCCATTTCTACTTAGGTATTGGTAAACTCTGAACTAATCCTCTCGGTCTTTGGTGCTCAATCTTCACCCTTTGGTAAATAAGACATCTACCAACAAAGTCAGCTATATCCCTCTTCAACCCTCTCCACCAATAATTTTCCCTCAAATCACGATACATCTTGGTTGACCCTGGATGTATAGAAAATTTGAACTATGGCCCTCCTCAATAATATTCTTACTAAGCTCCACTTCCTTCGGTACACAAACCCGGTTCCCAAACATCAACATACCATGCCCACGAATACTAAACTCTGATTTCCCTCCAATAAAATTTGTTGTTGAATCTTCTCTTGAAACACATCATTCTTCTGACCCTCTCTAACCTGATCCATAAACAACAACCTCACCACAAGATTTGCCAAAAATCCTCATTCGAACCCAATGACAATTCAACACCCAAACTGTTCAATTCAGAAAGTTGTTCCACTCTAGCACAAGTCAAACATGACACCCGACTCACAGCCTTTCTACTCAAAGCATTAGCCACTGCATTCCCCTTCCCCGGGTGATAGTGAATGTTAGCCCTATGTTTTGATGGTGTATTATTTACGGAAATATAGCATTTAAAAAATGATTTTAGAATTGAATTAAAGCTTAAATATTTAATATTTATTTAAATCAAGGAATTGTGGTTATGAGCTAAATTTCCATATCTCTCTCATACTTAAGTCTAAGAGATTATTCATCATGATTTAAATCCTTCTAAATTCTCTTAGGCTTATTTGAAATTTATTTAAAGTCCCTTAGATTTGTTTTCATCTTTAAAATATTTTTCTAAGGACTTTAAAATTCATAAGATTTATGATATAAGTTTCTGAAATATTTTCCATGGTTTTATTATCACAAAGGAAACTTATATAAAAATATAAATCTTGAATTAAACGATTTTAGTATCTTCCCTTAGTCTCAATGGGCCTTAAAATCAAACTTTTTAAAAGTTGTACTAACCGGTATGAAAACCAGCATACCGCCCAGTATGCCAGTCGGCACACCGATTCCATACCGGATTTTGGCCAAAATGGGCAGTAGGTTTGGGGAAAACAAAGGAACAAAATTTGTACTAATCGGCATATTGGCCGGTATGCCGGCCGGCATACAGGTCCCCTACCGGTTGCCTACCGGCCTTTGTTATTTGGTGCAGATTTAAATTTTAAGTTCAAAAATATTACAATTATGCCCTTGCAACGGCTACAAACGGCTATATTGAAGGCTATTTAAAGGGTGCCAAAGACTTGGAAGGAGCTCTTACAACTCCTACAAGCCTCCATACTTACTAGAAGCTCCCAAAGAACTCTCTCTCTCTCTCTCTCTCTTTCAAGCTCTATTCTTACACTTTTATATTGAGGCACAAATTACAGTAGTTGTAGGCATTCAATTGTTATATCTCTTACGCCTACTTTGTAAGGATAATTTACTTCTCCATTGGTTCTTGTTGCTTACATTTATTGAAGTCCAAAGAAGTGGTTCTTTGGCATTGAAGAAAGAAGGTGGGAGCCACCTTGAGAAGGAGCTCAATTGTAAGGGTTAGACAACTACACGAAAGTGGTAAGAGTTTGTCAACCACCCGAAGGTTGAATAGGTAGTAGAACTCTCACCACATTTGTGAGAGAAGTGGATGTAAAGTTGGAGATTGGATCCTCCAACCGAACCACTATAAAATCCGTGTCTCTCTCTTTCTCTCTCACTTATTCTAGTCTCTTTCTATTATCTTATCTTTCAAGTTTACTTAGCTTTATTTCTTGTTCATTGTCAAAACTAATATCATAGTTACTTTAGCAATCTAATCATCAAGAACCAACTCAAAACTGGAAACCATGACCTCTTGGGACTAGACCCACAATAAACTGAGGTATAACATAAGGAGTTGCGTTGGTGCTTTGAATAGATTAGTTATTGAACTAATTGATATTAATCTCTTAGCATCTTGCCTATTTTCTTATCTAGTTCAAATTTGTAATTAGACTTGTCTTATTTCAAGTAAATTTTTATTTGCTTATTATTATTTTTTATATCAATTCACCCCCTCCCTCTTGGTTGCTCTTGGACCAACAATTGGTATCAGAGCGGGTCTCTATAAGATTCGACTTAAACGTCTTAGAGAGATCCTATGGCTAACGTAGCAATCACCTCATATGCCAAAGGTCAGTCAACCAATAGGCCACCATTGTTCAATGGTACAAATTTTGCCTATTGGAAGAACCGCATGAGGATATACATTCAATCTATTGATTACAATCTTTGGATGACCATTCTTGAAGGTCCTCATGTTCCAAAGAAAGTAGTTGATGGGGTATCGGTTAGTAAGCCATATTCGGAATGGATTGCCGATGATAAGACAAAGGTTGAACAAAATTACAAAGCTATGAACATACTCTATTGTTCATTAGATGCAAATGAGTACAATAGAACCTCCGGATGTGAATCCGCGAAGGAGATATGGGACAAACTTGTTATAACCCATGAGGGTTCTAGTCAAGTAAAAGAGTCCAAGATTGACATCTTGGTACACTCCTATGAGCTCTTCAAAATGAAAGAAGGAGAAACCATTTCCCAATTATTATTACACTCCTAAGAGTTACACCAACTCGGAAATGGAAAAAAAATACTTAGATCAATGTCTAAGGCTTGGGAAACCAAAGCCGCCATTATTATTCAAACTATGGATTTTTTTATTTGCGCTATTGATTCTCTAATGAGTGTGCTAATGACTGAAAAAATACATTTGAAGCTCAATGATGAGCCACCCAAGCCAAGGAAGGATATAGCCTTCAAAGCATAAAAGCATGAGGAATCTTCTACCGACTCATCGGAAGATGAAGACATGGCTCTCATTGCTAGGAACTTCAAAAAATATTTGAAGTCAAAAAGAGGCAATTGAAAGAACTTCAAGAAGGATGGAAAGAAGGAAGAAGGGCCTAGAAATCCCATCATATGCTTTGGGTGCAACAAACCCGGGCATGTACAAGCCAAGTGCCCTCAATATAAATTGGGGTACAAAAAGGGATACAAGCAAGCCATGCTTGCCGCTTAAGATAATAGTGAAAATGAAACCGACAATGAAGAAACCAAAGAAGTGGCTAACCTTTGCCTTATGGCCAAGGACTCAAATGAGGTATCTTCCTACTTAGAACTTCAAGATTCTTTTGACTCTTTAATCATTGATTTTGAAAAATTGAAAAACAAACATAAAGAGGCAAAAGATATTGCCAAGGATCTTTCAAAACAACTTGGTGAAAATCTTGAGGAAAAAGCTTTACTTGAACTTGAAATAGATTTGTTGAAAGAAGCTCACACCAAAGAGATTTTAAAATTTGAAGAAAATGAAAAGAAATTCAAACTTGAGATTGATGACTTGGAGAAGTCATTCAAACTTGAGATTGATAACTTGAAGAAGTCATTCAAACTTGACATTGATGACTTGAAGATCTCCTTAACAAGGTTGACTCAAGGGCAAAACAATTTGGATATTTTACTTGGAAAACAAAAAGTCTCATTTTACAAGGCGGGTTGTGGTTTCAACCCCAACAAGAAGGAAAATTTCTATAAAGACTTATTTTTAGAGAGACCTATTCTTGCTTGCCACTATTGCAACAAGAAAGATCATGTTTCATCTTCATGTCCCTTGAAAAGAAACTACTTTGGTTCAAACAAGGTAGTAAAACAAATATGGGTACCTAAAAACAAGTCTTTGGATGCTAACCCAAAAGGACCCAAGGTTTGGGTACCAAAGGCTATTTCTTAGACTCTTTCTTGTAGGTGTGCTTGAAGACTTCTTCATCAATGGGAAAATGGGTCTTGGATAGTGGTTGCTCAAGACACATGACCGGAAACTACAAGGCATTTTCATCTCTTACTCCCAAGGATGAAGGAATGGTGACATTTGGAGATAATGGGAAAGGTAAAATCATCGGTATAGGTAATATCGGTAAGCCTCCTTTACCCGTTATTGAAAATATGTTACTTGTTGATGGTCTCAAGCACAATCTCTTTAGCATTAGCCAACTATGTGATAAAGGTCATAGAGTTATTTTTGATAAGGATAAGTGTATAGTTGAGAACGTCAACAACAACTCCATACTCTTTACTGGCAATAGATACAAAAATATTTTTGTTATTGATTTGCTTGATTTAGAAAAACAAGATGTAAAATGTTTTTCGGCCACCAACGACTCTAGTTGGTTGTGGCATAGGAGACTTGGGCATTTTCACCCGGATGCCATAGCTAGACTCTCTAGAAAAGAGCTAGTGAAAGGTCTTCCTACAATTGGTTTTGACACTAATAAACTTTGTGGTGCTTGTCAAAAGAGTAAACAAACCAAGGTCTCTTTTAAGTCCAAAAACATAATTTCAACTTTTAGACCTTTGGAGCTTTTGCACATTGATCTTTTCGAACCAATTAGGACACCAAGTCTAGCCGACAAAACTTATTGTGTTGTTGATGATGACTACTCTAGATATGCATGGGTTTTATTTCTAGCTCATAAGGATGAGGCATTTGCCGCTTTTTCAAAATTATATAGAAGAGTTGAAATGAAAAGGGTCTTACTATTTCTAACATAAGAACGGACCATGGTCGGGAGCTTGACAATGATTCTTTTGAGAAGTTTTGTGACAACCATGGTTATGGACACAATTTTTCGGCTCAAAGAACACCTCAACAAAATGGTGTTGTTGAAAGGGAAAATAGGTTTTTGGAAGAAATGGCTAGAACTATGATTTGTGAAAACCATTTACCTAAAAGTTTTTGGGTGGAAGCCGTAAACACCTCTTGTTGTATTCAAAATAGGGTATCCATATGTTCTATTTTACAGAAAATCCCATATGAGATTTGGAATGGAAGAAAACCCAATATTTCATACTTTCATGTTTTTGGGTGCAAGTGTTTTGTGCATAATAATGGTAAAGATTATTTTGGTAAGTTTGACTTTAAGTCGGATGAAGGAATTTTTCTTGGATATTCTACTACTAGCAAGGCCTATAGAATTTATAATCATAGAACTCATATAGTAGAAGAATCCATCCATGTTAGATTTGATGAGTCTACTTCTATTCCTTGTGCTAACCTTGATAATGATGAAGTTGTAGAGAATTTTGAAAAATTATCTCTTGATAAAGAAGCTTCTCCTAGCTTGGAAGAAGGATCAAAGGATGAAGAGGTAAGTGCACCTATTGAAGCCCCGGACAATGTTGAAAATCTACCGAAGGCATGGAAAATGGTGCAAGGCCATCCAATTGACCAAGTAATAGGTGAGGTAACTCAAAGGGTAAGTACTAGAAATTCTCTTAGAAACTTTTGCAATCACTTTGCTTTTGTCTCCCAAATAGAACCTAAAACATTTTTAGATGCCGAAAATAATGAATTTTGGATTCTTGCAATGCAAGAAGAACTAAACCAATTTGATAGAAATGATGTTTGGGAACTTGTCCCTAGACCCGCTAATCATCAAGTCATAGGAACCAAATGGGTGTTTAGGAATAAGCTTGATGAAAATGGTTTCATTATTAGAAACAAGGCTAGATTAGTAGCCCAAGGCTATAATCAATAAGAGGGAATAGACTATGAAGAAACTTTTGCCCCCGTTATTAGGATAGAAGCCATTAGGATGCTACTAGCTTATGCTTCATTTATGGATTTTAAACTTTTTCAAATGGATGTAAAAAGTGCCTTTTTAAATGGTTATATAAATGAGGAAGTTTATATTAGAAAACCTCCCGGTTTTGAAAATCATGAATTTCCAAATCATGTCTTTAAACTCGTTAAAGCTTTATATAGTTTGAAACAAGCTCCTAGAGCTTGGTACGATAGATTGAGTACATTTCTCATTAAAAATAAATTTTCTAGAGGCAAACTTGATACCACCTTGTTTTTAAAATCTATTGGAAAAGACTTGTTGATTGTGCAAATCTATGTATATGATATTATATTTAGATCTACTAATGAAACTTTGTGTAAGGACTTTGTCAAGTGCATGCAAGGTGAGTTTGAGATGAGTCTAATGGGAGAGTTAAAGTTCTTCCTTGGACTTCATATCAAACAATCAAAGGAAGGCATCTTCATTGACCAAAGTAAGTACACCAAGGAACTCATCAAGAAATTTGGAATGGAGACTTCCAAGGTGGCAAAGATTCCTATGAGCACCTCTACAAAGCTTGAAAATGATGAAAATGGCAAAGAGGTTAGTGAAAAGCTCTATAGAGGTATGATAGGCTCTCTCTTATACTTGACCGCTAGTAGACCGGACATTATGTTTAGTGTATGTTTATGTGCACGCTTTCAATCAAATCCTAAGGAATCTCATTTGTTTGCCGTTAAAAGAATTTTTAAGTACCTAAAGGGATCTCTTAATTTAGGACTCTTTTATCCCAATGGTACCTCTCTTGATTTAGTAGGATATTCGGATGCCGATTATGGTGTATCCAAAGTAGATAGAAAAAGTACAAGTGGCACTTGCCAATTCTTAGGACAATCATTAGTCTCTTGGAGTAGCAAGAAACAAAATTCCGTAGTCCTATCTACCGCGGAAGCGGAATATGTAGCGGCCGGAAGTTGTTGTGCCCAACTTCTTTGGATTAAACAACAAATGAAGGATTTCAATTTATTCTATGATCATATACCTATTAAGTGTGATAATACTAGTGCCATAAGTATGTCTAAGAATCCCACTCATCATTCTATAACCAAATATATTAAAATTCGACATCACTTTATAAGGGGCCCAACAGTAAGCCGCGTGACCCTAAAAGGTCCGCAGTGGAAATGAGGCACTCCAATCAAATCACCGACTCTACGATGGTTTCCCTAACAGGACCGGAGGTCTGAAGATTTGGGAGCCATTAAATCTTATCAGCCAACATAGCCACATGCTGCATATAGTAAGCCAGTAACAGAGTCAAGCCAAAACCCTATTTACTGTTTTAGGGCAAACATTTTACATTCTGAGAGGAATCCTTATATACATGCCTGTTAAATATCAAAATTTCCAAAAAAATATATCTTAGCGTCCTTAGGGATATTGGTCGAGATAAGACTATGGACTTGTCATTTTTCAAAAATCTCCCTATAAATTTACAAATCCGAGATCATCCTCCAAACTCCATGTCCGAGGTATATCCCGAATTTTAAATTTAAAAGGAAGTCCACACGTCTCCTAATTATCCCTAAAGGTCTTCTCTTACGCATATATCTGCTTAATGCCATAAACCATCAACGTCTTTAAAAATATTGGTTATAAATAGATTACGGACTCAGCATTATCTCTCAAAGATCTATAATTCAAGATCGCCCTCCAGACTCCATGTCCGAGGCACGTCCTGAATTATAAATCTCAAAGGAAGTCCGTACGTCTCCAATATTTCCGAAGATATTTTCTTGTATATTGATTCGAGCATAGTGTTGTCATACAGGTGTCGGTACTGCTCAGTCAATACAGTTATAATCTCCGCCATTATTCATATCTGTCATCTCGATCCATGGCAGCATACGACAATATGAGAAGTATAAATGACAAGTCTCAGGGACCCTCGAAAACCCAGTATGATCGCCCTCAAGGCTCTAATCAGGTCAGAGCGCCTATCTTTCTACCAACCCTACCGAAGGTTACACTGCCGCGACCGCCCAAGGTGCTGAGCTTTAACCCTAGTCAGGTTTCCTTCGATTACTACCAAGCAAATTTGAAGGAAAGTAGACACAAGGAAGAAGTCAATCAAATCGGTGGAATTACCCGGTCGGGAAGAATTTATGCCCCAGCCGAGCCCGATCAAAAGCAAAAAGAAAAGAAATTAGAAGAAATAACCGAAAAAAGAAATGCAAGAGTTTGTCAAAACTCTCAAGATAAACGAGTTCGACGTCGTTGAACAATTGAGAAAAACTCCTGCCCATATCAACATATTGGCCCTACTCCTTACTTCCGAGTCGCATCGGGAGGCACTACTAATGGTGCTGAAATAGGCTCAAGTCTCTAAGGATATGCCCCCAAACGTCTTACAGGACTTAGTCGGCTTGATCATGAGTCCGGGGGTCATCACTTTTTCCGACGATGAGATCCCGACAGAGGGAACATGGCACACTAAAGCCCTCCATATTACTGTCAAAACCCGAGGCATGATTGTGGCCCGGGTACTCATAGATAACGACTCTGCATTAAACGTCTTCCCCTGGGCACCTTGCAGAGATTGGGAGTCAACTTCGGTACTCTCACCAATTGCACGATGACGGTAAGGGCTTTCGATGGCTCGCGCCAGGAAACTATGGGTGAAATCGAGCTCCCTATAGAAATTGGTCCTGTCACTTTATCTATCAGATTCCAGGTCTTAGAGATCCCATCGGCGTACAACTTCCTATTGGGTAGGCCATAGATTCACACGACTGTAGGCATCCCCTCCAGTCTCCATCAAAAAATTAAATTCATCGTTGATGGTCAGCTTATCACGGTATCTGCAGAGCCAGACTTTGCTATCTACAAAGCTCCAGCCATACCGATGATCGAAGCTAACGAACCATCTAGCTTCCAAACCCTTGAATGTTCTTCGGTAATCTATGGGACGCAAATGCCCCATAGATTTTATAACAACACAGAGTTTGTTATGAAATACCTCCATACATATGGATTTCAATGCGGCAAAGGTCTAGGTCCCAACCTCGAGGGCAAGACTGATCCACTAAACAGGGTCGTACAGCTCAGTAAAGATGGACTAGGCTATTGTCGCCCTCGTCGAGATCAAAAGGACAGAATCGCCCGCAAAAAGGGCAAGGGTTGAGCTAATGGGCTACCTTATTTTAGAGACAGGTTTATCTCTACTGGGCCCATGAGTTCCATAGCAGAAGGAGACGAAGAACAGCCTCCTGTATCAAAAGATCAATACCTTTCCGAAGGCGCATCTACCAATGACCTGCTCCAGGAAACCGAGAGCGATGATGAGGGGATGGCACAAATGTTCGATGATCTGCAAGTCGACGCTATTGATCCCCCAGCTCCAAAAATGAATCTACACTGTACAATTCGCCCCGCTCATCCAGGGGAACAACTACAAAATTGGACGGCATTCCCGATCCATCAAACCCGCGTATCACGGTAAACCGCGGCGAAATTACGCATATTTGTTTATTGTATGTTTAATTTTCTGTTATGATATGTCAATAAACTATACATTTGTATAATATATGTCCTGCTATCTTGTTACATTTGAATGTCAAGAAAAAGTTTCATATATTCTGTGTGTTGTCTTCTTTATTAAGTCAACAAATAACGAGCAAAGCAAATTTTTCAAAACCAAATGTTCATCCTTTCAAACGAAAAATGATCGAACAAATTTAATACATCGAGTGTACAAATGTAAAGACGAATCAGATCAGGATCCGATCCGAAGCTGACAAGACAAACTTGAAGGCCCCGAGCCCAACGAAGATCCATCTTAGCGATACTCCTAAAATCTTCAAAACAATTACCAAACATCTACCAAAAACTTCTACTGGGACAACATCATATTCCCTGGTCTATGGAAACAAGGCCATTCTCACTCTTGAAATTCAAATCTCGTCGCTCCGTATCATGATGGAGTCTGCGACGGAAGATGCAGAATGGGTCAGGGCCCGACATGATCAGTTGGCCCTCCTAGATGAAAAGAGACTAGCAGGAGTGCTATCAGCGGAGAATTGCAAAGAGTTTCAACAAACATGTACGGCCACGAGTCTTCCAGCAAGGTGACCTGGTGTTGAAACGGATTATTCTCATCCAAGAAGACGCAAAAGGAAAGTTCTCCCCTAACTATCAAGGGCCCTTCATAGTGGCCAAAGTGATATCAGGCGGAGCCGTCATCCTTGAAAAAATGGATGGTATTGAGTTCCCCCTCCCCCTCAACGCAGATATGCTCAAGCTCTACCATGCCTAATTTGCAGCAGCTTTTCTAATTTCTGATTAAATTTTAAATTTCTATAAAGACATCATCTTCTCACTAAAGATCCGATGCAATTTGAGTAAAGTAGCATTTCCACTTTTTCTTCCGAGGCTTCAATCATAAATTTCCCTTTCTCCTCTTATCTGAAAAGAGCGATGCAAAAAAAA
>NMUG010007000.1:0-12291 GCA_002855965.1 Monotropa hypopitys
TAGTTCGTACGCCCCGCGCACATTTTGGGGTACGTCCCACGCACCCATTGGACTTACACTGGTTGCCAACCATTGGCCTTACTCAAGTTGCCAATAACACCACCCGTCCCACGGAGGCATGCATAATATATATATATGCGTGTATATTATGCTTTCCATCTCAACTTATGCATTCATGTGGATGTATATCATTCTCATCATGCAATTATGTTCATACATCTCATTCTCATCACACATTTATGTTCATGCATCTCATTCTCATCATGCATTTATGTTCATGCATCTCAACAACAATAAAACAGTCATGGTCTGGTGCAATATTAATAGTTAACCAAGAAAACCATTTGTGAATGTACAATAAAAAATATCATATCCTTACACTCACCAGTACCGTTGCTCAAACCTTCTCTTTGCCCTTGAGTGAAGCCTCAATGCCTTCCTCGGATCACAAGATCGGGGGAAGGCATCCCAACAGAAGGGCATACTGCTCTTACCATAAGGAGAAGGTCCACTACACAACAACATGTCTCCCCTTCAAAGCTTATATAGAGCATCTGGTCTGACAAAGCCATCTTGATAAATGGATCGACCGACATAAGACTCTAGTAGCCAGACCCAACAATGCTCAGGCACTTCAGTCCGATGACAACGTCCCTGTCATCCCGTGACCTGCTCCATGCTCCGACAGCTTCTTGACAAAACGACTGACTGGTTTGTCCAAACCCAATTTTTGTAACTTCTCCTTCGGCAATCAATGAAGTATATCTTTACATATTTCTGTCTGCCCCGTGCCTTTCATTTCTATCTCAGGTATTCATAATGTGGCTTCGGTAGGCGCAACCTCAGGCTTGATTATAACCTGTCGTCCATCTCATGGCTTTGGATTATGATGTCCGTCCATCATGTGGCTCTGGAAGGCACAACCTCGTGCTTGATTATAACATGACGTAAACCCTCACTACGCCAAAACAAACTATTAACGACATTAAAAAACAACCGTTAATAGTATTAAAACCACCGCAAATACTTTTAATGGCAAAAACCTTAATGCCGGTAATATGGGTGTCGATAATACATAAACGTCGGTAATGAACCACCGGTAAAAGTAACAACGGCGGTTTCTTTCCGTCGTTAAATAAATAGTCAAAAACAGTCACTATTACCGGCTTTAATGAGAAACCGACGTTATTATGACTTTTAAGGGCATTAACAAACCGTCGTTTTAAGTTTTTAGCTTTAACGGCATTAAATAACTGTCGGTTTAAGTTTTTATCTTTAACGGCATTAATTAACCACCGTTTTAAGTTTCTATCATTAACGGCATTACCTAACTGCCGTTTTAAGTTTATATCTTTAGCGGCATTCAGTGACCGCCGTTGTATTTTGTTGTTAACGGCATTAGTTAACCTCCGTTTTAGGTTTTCATTATTAACGGCAGTAATACAACTTATTCACGACATTAGTTAACCACCGTCTTACATTACATATATGCTAATTGAGATCAATATCCCTATTCAGACCTGAATGAGCTGCAACAGTCAATAATGCTATCCTTACTCTCAAAACCCCTTTTGAATAAGAAAAGCAGCCTAAGAAAGAGTTTTCCATAACTCGAAAGGTACCAAAACATGGATTTAAAGCTGACACTGGAATTGAGCATGCAACAACTATTAACAAAAGGGGATAGATGATGGGAAAAAAGGAGTTAGGTAGAATTAGTTACAAATCTATTTTAGTTGTTGACCCAAAAGTTGTTAATAATCGATTAGGTTAGTGAATAACAAATCGAGTGATATAAATAAAAAATACAGTAATTAGGTTTATTAATTCTCTCCTCGATCGACTAATATAAATCAAAAGCTCTCTCTTTGATCTATCTTCATTCTGCTTAATCAGCAAACAAATCAATTAGGTTTATTAAGTAATCGAAACACAATAAATGGAAAATACAGTGAGGATATACCAGATTGACTCGATGAATCTTCTGATCTGAGCGGCTCAGCTCCAGATCTAAGAACCCAGAACAAAGCTTTCCATAGCATCGATTGGAAGTCAAGAGCTCAAGCTCCTAACAGTACCGAAGAGCCTTCTCGTGCGAGGCTTCTTCCCGCTTGAGGGTTGCTATGTCTATCGTGTTGTTGAGTGTTGTTGTCGTTCAAGATGCGCGAGGGAAAAGAACAGAAGCTTCGCGAGGGTTGTTGTCGAGGGCAAAGCTGGGTGAGGGTTGTTGTCGAGGGCAAGCTGGGCGAGGGTTTCATGAATTATTTAGCGTGAAGGTTCAACTTTCACGAAATGGGTAGTCATTTTTTCATCCCGCGTGAGGGTTTATTTCCCCGCAATTAATTTGCGCAAAAATTTACAAAACAATGGCTGTTGTAAACCGCTGTATATTTATCAAACCCGACTGTTACGTATTAATGCCGTTTAAACTATACTAAAAGCGGCTGTTTGAGATTACTGCCGTTTAAAGAGGACCATTAACGGCTGTTTTACCTACCGCCGTTGTTGAGAACGTTTTATCGGCTAATCTAAACCGCCGGTAATAGTACCGCCATTTAAGGTCGATTTTGGCGCAGTGCCTGTGGCTCTAGAATATGATGATAATCTAGCTTTCAAAGGCTGACCTGTTAGCGGGAACAATTGGATAAAAACGTTCCGTGTATTATTCCTCCTCACCGCAATGAATATATGGACAACATATACACATGACCAAACTACCCCTAGGAATAAATGAGGAACAAAATAAGATAAAACATATAAACAATACTAACTTAACACTCCCCCTCAAGTTGGTGCAAAGATATGCATCAAGCCCAACTTGAACAAAATGGGTTGAAAACTTCTACTATTAAAATCCTTAGTAAATACGTCAGCCAACTGGTCTTTTGATCTTACAACAGGCATGCAAATTAAACTGTTGCTTAACTTCTCTATAAGGAAGTGTCTGTCGATTTCGATATGCTTCGTTCGATCATGTTGAACCGGATTATGGGCAATGTTTATGGCAACCTTATTATCACAGTAGAGCTTCATAGGACTAGCATCATAGAATCCCAAATCATGTAAAATGGTTTGGAGCCATAGAAGTTCACAAACACCGTGAGCCATTGCCCTGTATTCCGCCTCTGCACTTGATCTAGCAACCACAGACTGTTTCTTACTCCTCCAAGTAATCAAGTTTCCTCCAAGAAAGGTACAATAGCCAGAGGTAGATCTCCGATCATCAATAGAACCTGCCCAGTCTGCATCGGTGAAGGCTTCCAATTTCAAGTGACCATGATTGGAGATCAAAATTCCTTTACCTGGAGCAGACTTGAGATACCTCAAGATACGATAGACAGCTTCAAGATGAGTAGTACGAGGATCATGCATAAATTGACTAACAACCCCAACAACGTAGAAAATATCTGGTCTAGTATGAGATAAGTATATCAAACGACCTACAAGTCTTTAATATATCTCCTTATCCACATGTTTTCCATCATTACTGCAAAGGTGATGATTAGCCTCAATAGGAGAATCTGTAGGCTTACATCCTAACATGCTTGTCTCTTCCAAAAGATCCAGAATATACTTCCTTTGAGAGATAAAAATACCTTTGTCAGACCTAGCCACCTTCATTCCAAGAAAGTACTTCATAGGCCCCAAATCCTTGATCTCAAATTCTTGAGCAAGAAGAGCCTTAAGGTTTTGTATCTCGTCCAGATCATCACATGTCATGATTATGTCATCCACATAGACTATAAGAACAAAAGTCTTACCATTAGTTCTTTTGATGAACATAGTATGATCAGCATGACTCTGCTTATATCCAAATCTCAACATGGCTTTGATAAATCTATCAAACCATGCTCTTGGAGATTGTTTCAATCCATAAAGATCTTTTCTCAACCTACACACCTTTCCTTCTATAGCAAAAGAGGAAAAACCTGGTGGTATGTCCATGTAGACCTCTTCCTCTAAGTCACCATGGAGAAAAGCATTTTTCACATCAAACTGTTTAAGAGGCCAATTCAAAATAGACGCACAAGAGAGTAAGGTTGTAACACTCCCAAAATTTGAGATATATATTTTTTTGAGAAGTGTTAAATGGGAAAGAGTATACAAATCAAAGGGGTAAAACAACCAACACACCTCACTACTCATTAGTATGATTATTACAATGATTACCCATTACTAAAATAAAACAAAGATCAAATGATGCTAGTAGGGTTTTACATCATAACCCTTTACAAGATACATCAACTAAAATGAAAGGGGCCAAAATAGGATTTTATAAGTAATCCTGTACAAGACGGTCAACAGTAACAAAAGAAAGTACAACACTGAAAATAAAGGCGACCTATCACTACAATCCGGTCCAACCTCAAGTCCTGCAACGGATCTCGCAGCCACTCCCGATGAGGGAGAATAGTTCCTACAAAAGTAGAGGGTCAGGCACAACCGCCTGGTAGAGGTAATCCATCTCCAAACATCTATACTATTAGGGTGCAAGTGAGTGACAGTCAAGGAATGCAAATGATACAATGTGATGGAGCTCATTAAAAGTAAAACATTTCCTTTTCTTTCAAATTTCACATTTGACTCATAGTAAAGAAAAGTAGTAAAGCACCGTGTCTGACTAAGACTCACGAGAGAAGTACTACACGTCCAACATCTACAAAACCATTGCCTAGATAAGGCCAAAGGGAATCGTGTCAAGTGTTGACTCACACTAAGTAAAAGACTCGTTTTCCGTTATACAAATGTGTTCCAATTCCCATTATATTCCAAGTTCACGTGTATTCCATTTCCATGCCTTCTAGTAGGAGCAAGTCCAATATCAATCAACAATCATGGAGTATCGGCTAGTTCCGCATAGGAGCTCGTCAACTCCATGTCGTGTCATTTCCTGTTTTCCCCGGCTCACCGGGAGGGTCCAGTTAGACCCCCATTGCGCAATGTCGTGTGCCACTCTAAATAATGACACAAGGTAAGCAACCTGAATCATAGCCACTCGTCAATATCCAATCCTCGTATAGAGTTTACGGGTCAAGTCACAATGCCAATTCCATTTTCCGTATGACCTAGGGCATATTACCTCCTAGTCTACGTATCATTTCACAATGTGACTTTAATATCATTATTTCCAAACCGATTCCGTTTATTCACAAAACGTCTATTTCCAAAACATTTCCGTTCATTTCACAAACGTGTCAATTATTCGCACACCGTTCCACTTATTTTGATTCCTTTCAAAAACGTGCCACAACTACGTTTTAACCCACAAACCTCCCGAGGAGAATCCAAAACAAGTATTTTCCCCCAATTGAGTTTAATAAACCGACAACGAAACACTTTTATCAAATTGGGGCTTTTCGAGATTTAACTAGGAACCGAACAATTTATCCATTAGGGAGCGCATAGAGACCCTAGACCACGCATGTGCGACACCAATTGACGTGAACAATGACCGACAATACAAATTTCCCTAGCCTCGCAAAATCATCAAATCGACGGGTTTTCAAATATGTAAGGGAGAAGTAAGAACGCAAACAATACAAACGAGAGGGATAGAAAACTCTACCTCGTCGGAGCTCCAGTGACACTCGTTGGAAAAGTCACCGGAAAACCTCCATGACCACCGGAGTGAACAAAATCCGTCATCGCGAAGCTCTCGCAAAAATACACCCAGTGAGCAACAGTACACATACCCTAGAGAGAGATTTAAAACCTAGGGTTTTAGAGAGAGAGACTTACCGATCCGAGACGATCCAAGTACATCAATGCGGAGAGGAGGGCGAGGAGATCGACGTTTGTGCTCGGAATTTCCTTGAAATCTCCATGGATGATCTTTAAAATCAAGGAGGAAGTTGGATTGAGAGAGAGAGAGGGGAGAGAGATGAGAGAAATCTGGAAAATGAGGGCATGGAATGCCCTAGATCGACCAAGGGTTCAATATATAGAACCCCTAACAGATTTTACCAAAAAGCCCTTAATGATGTTCGGCAGACTATAGTTGCATCGATGCACCAAAGCTTGCATCGATGCAGCCCTTTCCAGATTCCCGAAATAAGACTGTTGCATCGATGCAGCCTAACCTTGCATCGATGCAACCCCCTTCCTACATCGATGCAGACCAACCCTGCATCGATGCACCTGGACCAAAAACTGAACAGTAGGTTCTGAAGTGATGGTGCATCGATGCACCAAGACCTTGCATCGATGCAGCTTCTCTAAAAACTGAGCAGTGAGTTCTGGAGTGATGGTGCATCGATGCACCAAGAACCTGCATCGATGCAGCCTCCCTAAAATTCGAAAATTTGATTCCTTGATGGTTTTTGGCCATCCCAAAGGGCCAGGAATCGATTTCAACAAATCCTAAAAGTTCCAACGGAACTTCTAATCAATACGACAATAGTTGAAACGATGAAATGAGTATTTTGGATCCCCTAGAACTTAATTCAAAGCGGATTTCCAACAAAAAGCTCATCGAAACGAATGCCAATCAAGCTAAAATTTGCGGAGCGTTACAAACTACCCTCCTTACAAAAATTTCGTCCTCGAAATTTCCAAGGAAGAAGAACCGAAACACAACACTGCGAAGAGAACAACGCCCAAAAGCACCAAACGCTTGGATAAATTTGCGACGAGAACCGGCAACAACGACAAGGCAGTTTCCAACCAAAACAACTCCGCCAATGAACAAGCAACGCCAAAAGAGATCCATAATCGAAAACAATTTCGCCCAA
Organism: Monotropa hypopitys; assembly: GCA_002855965.1. Lineage (NCBI taxonomy): Eukaryota > Viridiplantae > Streptophyta > Magnoliopsida > Ericales > Ericaceae > Monotropa > Monotropa hypopitys. The sequence goes on from NMUG010007000.1 coordinate 6,732, forward strand.
AACAACACCCAACAACAATCGCAACCGAAGAGTCCAACAAACTTCTTTAAGAGAGCGCAACACATCGCAAGGTAAAGAGTATATTGTGAAACCAACATGTCAAAAAAGAACTGATATTACACAAACAATATCGTCCTCGAGAGAGTCAGGAGTTTCCAAAGAAATGGTTTTCACGCAACCATAGGTTCCCAAATCGATCAACAGGCAAGAAACGGACATTTTCGAACAAGAACACGATATAGAAGCCAAACCGCAAAAATATTGCCCCGAAAAATTTCAAAAACAAATTTCACAAAATTTTAGAATGTTCCACAACACAATGTGAACATGTTGGGAAATTTTCCGAGTACCGAAACGCTACTGATACGAGGAGATACGGTACGAGCACGCCGAAGACACACCGGCACGGTAAGGATACGCCGATATACCAAGGATACTCCTAGGATACTCCGACACACTAAGGATACTCCTAGGACACGCCGATACGGGAAGGATACGGCTAGGATACTCCGATACAGTACCGATACGCGGATGCGGTACAGATACGATACGGATACACCGATTTTCCAAATATTTTTCTAAAAATTTTAGAAAAATAAAAGAGCGATTTTCGACTACCGCAAAGAAGTCCACAATGATTTTGTCACCACGAACGCGCAAAACAACCTCAAAACAGATTTCCGAACCAAGTAGGGACAATCCAACCGATATAAAGTAGGATTTGAAAATAAGACAACCCGCAAGGGATGGTCACACAACAACCGTGCCACCCGAATCACACCAAATGACCACAACAACACCAAAAGAAGAACAAAACAGTCAAAATCACACAAACCAACCCGTACAGACCTAGCGCGGTACCAGAATGACTATAAAGTTTGATTTGAGATGTGCTGGCCAGTCACCTTCTCAAAACAATCCTTCATGTTCATTCCTACACCACATGACACGGACTACACACACCGGTCACGCCAAACATCACCACAATCCAAGTCGGTGCAGTCGACTTCAAAGCAACACACACATTCTAACCCAACACTCGCAACACAGCTGCACAACACAAAAGTAAACTCGTTTTACTGATCACACCAACCACAAACTAATCCCACAACACACTCTCAAACAAGGCTCCAAAGGAAGACAACATCACAAAACGGAAGTGTCCAAGCGCAAATGGACACGGCACCAATAGACACGACAACACTCTGGATTCGCACGAAGACACGGCGAACAAGAACAAACGTAAGAAGGAAACCCACGAGACAAGAGTGCACGAAGCAGGGATACAATTCCCGACAACAAGTTCTACGAAGTAGATAAATCACTATGCGCGAGACGAACAACACATCACCGCCAAGACAAATCCCAAAGGATTCCCCAAACACAAATCACCTTCTACAACCTTATGCCCAAATGAGAAGCAGACTCTATTTTCGTCTCCAAATATCACGCAAGACACATGACACCTCAGGTCATCAACCCAAACCATTCCTTTCTTCCAAAACAAAGACTTCAAGTCAAATCCGCATCCCAACTCTACGTTACCAACCAAGGTCTCTACACTTCTATCTCTTAATCCAAACTCATTCACTCTCCACATTATCACCCAATAAGGCAAGAACCCAAATGCCGCTTCTAGGAAGAACCACAAGACAGTCACACTTGCGCTATCACTTCCAAACATCAAGAGAGAACTAAAATCCTCAAACCACTTTCCCAGCTCATAACACAACTACAACAATGACAACTCATCAACAAATACCAAGGCACCTCAAAAGGAGGTTTAACACTCAATTCACACAACAAGCCCAACAACCAATTGAGACAATTTCAACACACAGCTATTTCTTAAGTTGTTCCACAATCTAATTAACCAAACAACCCAATCACCGACACAACCGGCTAACCAAATACCCAAATGATCAAGTAACCACCTAACCATCAGTGGACCTACACAACTCAGTCCATCTCGTAAGACTTCAAGTCACAACTTAGGGCTACCACAAGAACAAGATACCACACTTAAACTCTTTCGTCATTCTCAATCAACCAAGAAGTACTGCGACCGCAAGGCACTAAGTTCAACACAAATCCTCAAAGAACCTTAAATCACTAGTCAAACTCAACTCTCGCATCAAGTAAGGGTAGAGCACTACCACCACTAACATCGACTACTTGGCACTAGCCCGCAAGGAGAGCCTAATAATTCGAGAACACTTCACGTCCCAAGTGAGTCACATACAATCTCTGCTAATACAAGGCCTTACTACACCGAGACATCCTTACTTCCCAAAGAAGTCACAACCACTAGACCACCTAGTTCTAACACACCACGAGCAACCACTAGTCGCAATCCCACAAGTAAGGTCATTCCGAGATTCCACAACTTACAAAAGGAGCAAAACGAGACAGGGAGATCAAATCAATCCCAAGAGCGAACATCCATTAACAACCAGGCTATCGAACAAGAATCCAACCACGCAACTGGAATGGGAGCCAAAACTCAACCACCAGGAAACAGTCGGAGCCAACATGGCAAACGACAAACTCTAAAGATCCGCGTCCAGAAGAGAAATAGAATTCGAGGTTCACTCGCAAGAGCACTTATCATTTTCCAGCCGCAAAGAACGATTATCCAATTATCAACGTCAAGAAGAAATACATTCTTCTACAAGAAATATCGCACGAGGAGTTCATCCGGGATCACGAGAGAGATAACTCAAGAGACGGTTAACGAATCGCACGCAAAATTTTCATTCTCACTAGGAGAGTAAACAAGAATCCATCAACAAACCGTCACAAAGTCCAACATCTGCTGCAAGAGATAGGCTTAAAAGCCATGACGACGACAACGAAGATTTGCTTCCTATGAAGGGATAGGCTCGACAAGCCATAACTACAACCACCAATGACCGATATCGAGTAACAAGAAGCCAAATCTTCACAAGAGCCAACGAAGGAACTCATTCGCACTCTAAGAACTAGGAACTCGAAACAGTTCACCACACAGAGTAGGTGACAACACTACCAACGAGAGGATATTCCAGGAACACACAAGTCCAATATCAACAAGATCCTCTAACATATGCCAAAACAGGCTCGAAAGTCACCTCAACAGAGACATGATTTTACTCAAAATCCCAAAAGAGCAACAACAAGACCAACTCGAAGGAGTAGACACCACAAATTTCCAAACCATTTTATTATTTCGAGTTATAAAAACTTATTATTTTATGATATCCATGCAATGCACACACATTCAATACCTAGATACACATGCAATGCACCCTAAATGCAACCACTCAGAGCTACACAAAAGAAACATTGCGCTCATTGAGACTAAAAGTCTCACCCAAAGACCTCAGTAAGTCGGAACGAGCACTCTGATACTAACTGTAACACTCCCAAAATTTGAGATATATTTTTTTTGAGAAGTGTTAAATTGGCAAGAGTATACAAACCAAAGGGGTAAAACAACCAACACACCTCACTACTCATTAGTTGTTAAAGTATCAGTAGGAGCTATAATTTACTCCTACTGTTCCGGAAGTTGGCTCTCCATCTTCCAGAAGATCAAGCTCAGTGCCCCTTAGTCTCTCTTGTTTGGTTAGCTAAGTTCCGGAAGATGGCATCTGATGTTCTAGAAGATGGTGACTCATGTTGAAGCCTATTATCCTTCATCTGCTGTTGTTCCGGAAGATGACATCTGATGTTCCAGAAGATGGTGACTCATGTTACAGCCTATTATCCTTCATCTGCTGTTGTTCCGGAAGATTATTCTTCTTCCGGAAATATAATGTTGTTCACATTGTTTAGGGCTATCTCTTGAGTGATGTTCTGGAAGACCATTCTTGATGTTCTAGAACATTAAGTCTTAATGGGCCTATTCAGCCCACTAGATAAGTCGGCTGACTGTGCTGTGATCTCTCCTATATAAACATGTACCATTCATAATTTTAAATGAAGAAAGCTTCAGTATTTTCATTCTTTCTCTCTCTATAGTTCTTTTTCTATTTGTTAACATGGTATCAGAGCCATGAGGACTAATCGTCCATAAGAAAGATCTTGAAGACCCTTTCAAGAAAATCAAGAAAATCAAGAAACCCTCATCTTCATCTCTGCTCTCTGCACAGTAGCACACAAATGGCAGACACCATTCCTTCATCTCTGAAATTTCTGATCAGTAACTTTCAGAGTTTTATTACTCTAAAGCTCGACTCAAGCAACTACCTAGCCTGGAAAACCCAGGTCAAAACAGCTCTGTTCGCAAATGAGCTATCTCATCTAATCGGCAAGAATCATGCCTCCTCTGAAGCAGAGAGCCAAGAGACCACAGGTGAAACAATCGAATGCCACTCTAATCACCAGAAAGATGATGTTGCTGACAAGCTACTCTTGTCCTGTTTAATTGCCACTTTGACCCCTACTGTCCTACCTTATGTCATTGGGTCACATCGAGTGGATGAGTTCTGGATCAAACTTAAAGAAAGGTTCAGCAACCGGTCAAGAACCCACATTATGGATTTAAAAATAAAGCTGTACTCAGTCAAGAAAAATAGCAACATGGAGGAATATCTTGACAACATCAAGATTATTCTTCAGAAGCTAGACATGTCCGGATGTCACATTGATGAAGAAGACATTATCTTTCATACCCTCAATGGGCTTCCTGATGAGATTTATCGCACCTTCAAGCAAGCCATAAGAACCAAATTGTCGCGCCGGGAAATTTTCTCGTCTTTCCCTCGTCCCCCGTCTGGTGGGGGTCGTTTTCCGGGACGGAAGAATCCGAGCTGATGGCATCTATTTGAAAATGGGGGGTTTATTTTGGAAATGGGTGATGGCCTGAGTGCGCCTATTTCGGAATTTACAGAATTTCCACTCGGCATTTTATTCTTGGTGTGCCAAGTCACCGCTATTTTATTTAAAATGAATATTTAAAAGATGTCATTTTATATGAATAAAATGTCTTTTTATTTGGAAAGGATGTCTGCAAACTAGAAATTCGAAGTTCGGGGATTAAATTACGAATGAGGAAGGTGTTAGGCACCCCACTCGCCCTTTCGGTACTTTCAATTTTCAAAAGTAAATCTTTTCAGAATTCCGAAATCAATTATTTTCTTGGCTAGAGAAATGAATGATTATTACTCATAATGAATGAAATGAATTGAAGTTTAAATAACAAATGGGTAATAGTTGTTGACGTGCAGATTTTGCCCTGGTGGAGAATAGAATTCCGGACGGCCTTTCGGTCCGGTTTTTATTTAAGAAAGAAGTGTTTTTGAGCCGGACAGAGCTTCGACGGAAATAATTTTCTGCAGTCAGACGGAGCTTCGACTGTGTTTTGGAAATATATTTGAGCCGGATAGAACCTTCGGCTGAAAATCTTTTTCAACAGTCGAACAGAATTCCGTCTGTGTTTGAAAAGTTTCTTTTTGTATTTTACGGTCGGACAGAACTTCGACCGGTTTAGAAAAGTTTTATTTATTTTATTTGTTTATTTAATTTGTTTGGAAAGTTCCAGAGAATATTAAATGATCCGGCATGACCCGGGTCATAA
>NMUG010007001.1:0-12290 GCA_002855965.1 Monotropa hypopitys
TAAAACAAATAAATAATTAATACTCTTGGTTTAAATCACCGACGAATTAAGTAACCTTTGTGATCTAAATCGGAAAATAATTTATGAATCGACTTTGGCCGGATCATTTATTATTCCCTTGAGATTTCAAATAAAACAAAAATAAAACAAAACATTATAATAAGTTGAAACTCTATCCATTTAATAAAAGAAAATCACAAAATCAAACAAAGTTTTAAATTCATTTTAGTTCTTATAAATATTTCTATTTTATTATCTGTTGGCCGAGAAATTTTTGAATTTGGTTAATAAATGTTGATTTAAAAAATGAAGTACCGAAAGGGCAATGTAGGGTGCCTAACACTTTCCCTACTCGTAATGATAAATCCCCAAACCCAAAACTCTGGTATTCGCAGATTGAACCTTTTCCAAAAACCGGTGACTTGGCACACTATAACTCTATGACAGGTGGTGACTTTAAAAAATAGGTTAATAATGAAATGTATATTATTTTGGCAATTGCAATTTATTGTTAATCTGACATTTTAAAGTTAAATATTAAAATACAGCTGTCCTTTTATTTCAAAAAGCCATCGCATTATAGCCAAGAAGAGATAGAATATAGATTTTGCTCTGGGGGAAGACTGGAACATTTTTGGGGCGCAACAATGGGTTTCTCGTAGTCATTGCGTTAGATTGTAGTCATGTTCGTATGCATGTCGTGCACTGTTGTACCATGGCATTGTGTCTTTGAGGTATCATGCATGTCCTGGCTCCTTCCATGGATGTTGAGTTTTTCTAGTTCATTAGAGGTTGAGTGTTGCTTCTGGATAGCAATTTGGTTGTTTTGTAGTGGTTATGCCTCCCATTTTGTCTTCGTCCCTTGTATTCATGGTGCATGCTCGGTCATTCATGTCTGGTATTGGGCTCTTCTATGCCTATAGAGTTGAGTTTGTGGATTAGTAATGAGGGGGAGATCATTGGAAGTATTCGGGATTTTTTTGTGATTGTTCCTTACCCTATTGGTCGGGAGGTGGAACCTTGGTTGTGATAGTATGTTGCTTTTAGTCCCTCTTCCCCGTGACTTTGAGTTATAGATTGGTGTTGGTTCCATTAGAGGTGCTTTACTTATCTAGTACCATCGGTTGTGTTCTTGTTGTGAATGTTCCTTGCCCTATTGTTTGGGAGGTAGAACTTGGCATTTAACGACATGGTGTGTTAGATCTCTTGTGACCTTGGTCATGGTTAGTGTTGAATATGCCTCTTGGAACCTTTCTGGTTTGGGAAGGTTGGTTATTCCCTATTTTCTAGTTATAAGCTCTCCTATAATTGTTGGAGTTTAGGCATGTCGGCTCATTCGAGTTTAAATTTTCCTTAGTCCTATGAAAATCTCCAGGTGTTGCCAAAATTTCAGGAAATTCCTCTTTAAGGGGTATGACTCGTTGGTCATAATTATTTGTAAGTTCGACTTAGTTTAGTTAGTCATGAGTCTAAGTTGATGTTCTAGGGTTGTCTCGTGTTAGCCTTTGGCTTAAGGTGCGATTCGCGATGTATTTTCTTGTTGTTCAATGCTCCATCTTGTGGTAGAAGTGGTAAAGTTTGCCATATAGAGTCCTATATTCGGTGGCCATATGTTGGCCTTAGACCTATTATATATTTGAAGTGCTAGTCGATACATAAATTTGCATGTGTGTGTCGTAATCGTCTTCGTATTATTCTCGCTAGGTGATTCAATTGAGACCGATCCTTGGCTTACCGGGATCCGTCAGATCTTCGATACCCTCAAATTTGTCAGCAATGGCATTTGAGTGCCTTTTTCTGCATGTCAACTCGTTGGAGAAGCCAACGTATGATGGAGTGAGGTCGTGGAAGCAAGAAGAAATGTTCTAAAGGTCTGAATGCAGGGTGGGCCATCCTCCAATGCTACTTATTTGAAGAGCGTGTCTTGGGAAGAGTTTGAAACTGCCTTTGAAGACTACTATTTCCCAAATACTTTCCGTACAAAGTTGAAGTTCGAGCAGTTAGCCCAGGGTGATATGACTGTCTCCTAATTTATCTCCAAATTTCGAACATTGTCCCGTCTTGCACCCGAGTTTATCCACTCGGAGGATTATAAGTGTAGAAGGTTGAATTTGGTTTGCATACTTTTATTCGACCATTTGTTGTGAGGCAGTGGAGTCATAATCTAGCATTCCACTTGTTAATGTTCCTTGGCATTGGATTGAAGTCCTTCTTGTACTTGTTGCTTTTGTTGTACCTTATTTGCGACTCATTGTGGAGCTTGTTGACTCCTTGATAGCATTTATTTGAGTTGCATCTTATTTGATGCATGTTGTAGAACTTCTTAAGTTCCTTGTAGTATCTCATTCGAGTTATGTCCCATGTTGTGAATCACCCACGTAATGTGTTGCTTCATTTCGTGACATGTAGGAACCTTATCTAATTTTTTTGGTGAAAATTTCCCTTGTTCGAAGGATTTTGTGTTCTTGTGCTTGTCTCTCTATCGATGTTGTATTCTTGTTCAGAATGCTAGTAGTTCCATTTTAGTTGTGAAGGTCTGGTGGAATAGAAGATTTCCATTCCCATCTATTATACTTTTGCGTTGAACATTGCTTTGATCATCAGTAAGAAGTTCATGGACCAAGGATATATGTGTCCGATTAGCCGTGGAAAATTTGGGTGCGAATGTATATTGGCATTTAGACTTGGTGTGAGTTTGGTATTATACCATGTTGTTTGGGCTTAGCACATGCGTGTTTTGGTGTGTGTGTATGTATGATAAATTCTTGGTTGTGTGATATATATTTGATGTGTGTGAATTGGTATGAGAAGAGATACCGGCCAGGGCATCTCAAAACAAATCACCAAGGTCATACGGTTACCACTCTAGGATATGTGTGGTGTTGTGTATCCTTTGGCTCACAGATTTTGGAGCATATCCATATGTTGCATTGTTTTTTGAACAACTCGTGGGGTGTTGGTATGATATTATGAGCGGCCCTTGGTTCATATCCCCTATACCTATCGGGAATATATCACAAGGTTACAGATCTATCAAAATGTTGGTCAGTAGAATTGAATGACCCTTGGCTATTATAGTGATGAGATGGGTTATGGATTTGTGATGAGATGAGGAGTTTTGATCGATATGAATCATCGGAAAGAGTTTCTTAAATAATATGATAATAGGAATTGGTAATTCAATATGGGAAAATGGATTTTGGTGTACGTTGAAAGTAAAGAGTTTTGGGAAAGGGATATTGAAAAAGAAATATGAAATGTTTTAAAGTGTTGAGATTTCTAAAAAGTTGGAAAGGTTTCTTTATTAAAAGACAAGTTTTGAGATAAAAAAACATATGTTTGGAAATAGCGATCCTTAGATATTTTTACTTATCTTTAATATGCATTTCTATATGTATTCACGAGCCATCATCGTTGATGCACGTTTGTGCTATTTTTTTAGGTGTTGGAGGCTGGAGTTCATAGTTCAGTTCAGTCCAGATGCAGTCGTGTCGTGGTGTTGTCAGTGTTGTAGCGGCAGAGTGAGTCTTTTATTTATCTTCTTGTTATATTTGAGATATTGTTTAGCTCTCGCTTTGAGTCGGCTTCAGTTTATTAAGTTGTGTTGTAGTAGCTATTCAAACGGCGTTGTGGTTGAGTTATATTGGACATATTGTCCAGGAGTTGTTTTTATTTTTTTGAGTCTATAATCATCTGAGATTTGTAATCAGATCAGTGGAGTTTTTATTTCAGTTGTCATGTAGTGGGTTGTGTTTAGTAGATGTTGTCTCCACGTGTCATCTTTGGATAACTGACTTTACAGTTATCAGAGATGAGGCGTGATAGTTTTGGTATCAGAGCATAGGTTTGATGTTCTGTAGACTAGAGGAGTCGAGTCAGCTGAACTGTGGACATAGGGTGTTGGTGAGTCGGGTGAGTTTATTAGTTGCTAATAATTATTTTATTATTTATGGTGTTGGTTATGGCAGATTGCTAGATGGATCGTAAAGAAGGATTATCATCTTATATATCTAAAGAAGTTAAGGGTAGGAAGGTTTGGGAGTCAGAAAATGGAAGTGGAAATATAGATAGATTTATATCAATGATTTTAAAATATTTAGGAAATCGAGATAGTGGTAAAGATAAGGAAATGAGTAAAATAGATATTGTGGCATTAAAGCAATTTAAAAGGTTGTATATAATAGAATCAGAAGGATCAGAAGGTATTAGATGTGCAAAGAAGTGGTTGAAGAAGATGGATGAAAAGTTTGAGGAATCATTTAGAATTATTAAGCAAGAAAATAGCACCATAACAGAGTATGAGAGGAGATTTGAAGCCTTAGCCCAATTTGATGAACAAGTAGCAAAATCTAATACTAGAAAGTCTGAGAGATTCAAAAGGGGGTTGAATGAGATGATAGTGAGTAGATTGCCAAAAATCCTAGAATTATCATTTGATGGTGTTGGGGGCCGAACCAAAGAGAGGCCGGAGCCACAACCTCCTCCGAGAGGACCAAAGCACAGGCAAGCTATCATGGGCCGAGCAGGTCAGAGCCAACGATAGGGGCTCTCTAGGGCTCGCTCTGGCACTAGAGGCTTATAGCCCAGGGATGGTTCCCAGTCGATGATACAGCAAGTTGAGGTCAAAGGACTAAGCAATAGCATATGCCGACGGAGAAGGCTCCCTCGGGGCTTACTTAGGCATGGAAGGTTTATTACCCGGGGACATCTCCCTGCCAACAGGTCACCATACCGAAGGGTGCTCCTTCGAACAGATAGGTTAACAACCTCAACAGCAGGGAAGATTCCATTGGGAGACAGCATCCCGGGTTTTGTGCACATGGCAGACACATGCTTGACACAAAAATCAGCTTTTCCGTGATTCGCGCAGCATGCCAGACACACTTTTTAACTTTTCTGCCGCCCAATGCTATCAGGTGCCGCCGCCTAACACTGTCAGGACCGACATGTCGGCCGGTCGCTCAAGCGCATAGGGGGGACAGGCACACTATCCAACTGTGTAGGTGGGCAGTTCAGTCGCGTTGAAGCACATATCCTACACTTGCCGCTGGACCTATATAAGGGGGAAAGCATTCAATGCAGAGGTACACCTTCTCTTCTGGCCCAAACTCTGTCAATTTGCTTTCTATTTCTATAACCCTTACTGACTTAGCCATCGGAGGGTTCACCGGCGACATTGGCCGTTAGCCTAACATTTTCTTTTTTGCAGCTCAGCCCCATCTCCACCGCTAGCAACCAGGAACCACCGCCAGAAAGGCTTACCCCCCAACAATTGGCGATTCCGCTGGGGAACTCTTTCTCAAACTCTCAAACTCTCTCTTGCAGCTTGAAGATGACTTCAAAGAACCAAAACTCGAGAGGAAATCAGTCTGATGGCCAAAGGACCAAGGGCAAGGGGATTGCAAGGTAGGAGGACTCTGCTGTTCGCACGCCCGGACAATCCCTTGCCGACGACGACAGCCACCGCACCAACACGTGCCCTGACCCCTCGGCCAAGCTCACTATGAGACAGTATATTCGTAAGCTGGAATGTGACTTGGGCTGGAGGGATTACCAAATCGACGCCCTCATGCACGAGATGACCCTCCTGAGGAAGGCCACCGAGAAGATAAGGGAGGCACATGCACCAAGCCATGCCGAGGAGGACGGGCGTGAATATCAGGAGCCTTCCCATAGCAGAAGCAGATCTAAGCAAGACAGGCCCTCTGTCTTGAACAGACTTGGAGGAAGGGTAGAGGAGGTCCCTGTCTAGCACAGGGTTAACGCGGACCGTCGCGTCAGGCGCCGAGTCTCACCTCCCTGGCATAGGGACGAGCATTCGGCCGAGAGTCATCGGCCTGCTGTCTTTGACTACCTTGATCCCAATGCAGTCACAGCAACTCAGAGACCCTACTCAATACGAAAGCAGTCACCACACAGGCACCAGAGGCACATCATCCAGGGAGACAGTCAGGCTTCTTACTTTGAGCAATAGGTCACTTAGGGGAGGAGAAGGGAAGTCCTGCCAGTTCGGACCTACGAAACATGCCAACAGGAAAGAATCCCTTGCACTCCATTCTCTTTAGAAGTTGAAGCTGCAAGGCCTCTAGCGGGCTTCTCTGCCTCTAAATTCAACAAGTATGATCCCAAAATGGATTCGTACACTCATATTGTGCACTTTCGGCAGATAATATCCCTCTACTCAGGGGAGGATGCCCTGATGTGCAAACTATTTCCCTCCAGCCTAGGTGAGGTTGGACTACTTTGGTTTGACCGACTGCCAGTAGGGTCCATCTCTCCATGGCGAGACCTCTCAATGGCCTTCCTGGCTTGGTTCATCACTAGTACCAGAGTGAAGAAAGAAGTTGATTCCCTCCTCGGCCTTCGGCGAGCGAGGTCAGAATCTCTGTGCCAATACGCAGCCCGGTATTGGGACCTCTACAACGAAATTGAAGAATGCGATCAAAAAATCGCAGTGACGTCATTTAAGCTCGGCCTGGACCATTCCAGCCAGAGTTAGAAGATTTGATGCTATTCCCTCCGGCCACTATGAATGAGCTCATGGCCAGGATTGAGCTCTATGAAAAACTCGAAGAGGCCAAGGAGAAAAGGAGCAAGGCCGAGCAGCGCTCTAGCCATGGTTACAACAAAAACAGTGTGGTCAGAAGGAAAGAAACCAACATTGTCCTGTGTGGCGAGCCCCAAACGTACAAGCCGTATGAATTTGTGGCCCACACCACTGTCTTCAAGCAGCCGACATTCATGCTCCTTCGCAAAATCGAAAAGGGGTCATTCTTCAGATGGCCGGAGAAGTGATTGGGGGCCATCAGAGGGGGAAATGACAAATTCAGATGCTCCTACCATAGGGAGAAGGGCCACCTGACGACCAACTATCAAGCCTACAAGGATTTCCTTGAGGAGATGGTCACTACTGTCCACCTTCAGGAATATGTTGACGTAGAAAAAACCATTACTGTCGTACCGAAGGAAGAACCCAAGCCGGCTCTACGAATTATCAACGTGATCCATAGGATGGTGGATCATCAATGGGAGGAGCAGTTTCGGTCAGAGCTCAAATAGATAGAGGCAAAGGAGGTCCTTGTCGTGCAACCCATGCCAAAGAAGCCAAAGCAGGACTCTAGGTACTCTATTACCTTTTCAGATAGGGACTCTAAGAGGATTCAACACCCCCAAGACGATGCCCTAGTCGTCACCCTACAGGTTGCCAACTGCCAGGTCCGAAGGGTCCTCATCGACCTCGACAGCTCGGCAGATGTCATGTACTACTCCCTATTCAAGAAAATTGGGTACAAGGCAGAGGACTTACTACCGACTGACATGCCACTAGTAGGATTCAATGCGGCTTTTGTTTGGCCGCTCGATAAAATCCTCATCCCAGTGACCATCGGCTCGATCACTACCGAGGTGGAATTTGTGGTAGTCGATGTCACATCACCCTACAACACTATCCTGGGCCGAACCTGGGTCCATAGCATCAAGGGAGTGGCTTCCACATACCACCATGTTATTAAATTCATCAACAGCATAGGAGTGGAGGAGCTTAGGGGGGACCAAACATCTGCGAAGTAGTGCTAAATCGCTACTGTCAAAGGGAAGGTCACTCTTGAGCAAGTTCACTAGGTGGAGGTTCCAGATCAGCCAGTGCTGGAGGACGTCGGTATGAGTGCCTCGGAAAAATCAATCGAGGACCTTGTCACCATCCCTCTAAGTGTCGATGATCCAAAGTGCTTCTTTCTTATCGGCTCACAGATGGCCGAAGCGGATAGGGATGCCATGGTCAGCTTCTTAAAACAAAACATGGAGGTGTTCACTTGGATGCCCTATGAGATGCCGTACGTGGATCCAGATTTCATCAGCCATCACCTCAATGTCTGGTCAGAGTGCTGGCCTATTGTCCAGAAAGCCCGGCGATCGGCAGCTGCACATGTCAACACTGTCATAGAAGAAGTTGATCGTCTGACCGAAGCGCAGGCGATCCGAGAAGTTCACTACCCTACCTAGTTGGCCAACATGGTGGTGGTCAAGAAGAAGACCGGCAAGTGGAGGGTTTGTGTGGATTACACTAACCTTAATGAAGCTTGCCCCAAAGACAGTTTTCTAGTCCCCAGGATAGATCAACTGGTCGATTCAATGGCCGGACATCCCAGAATGATCTTCATGGATGCCTACCGGGGGTATCACCAAATTGTGATGTTTGGCCCGGACCAAGAGAAGACGACATTCATCACTCCTAGGGGTCTGTTCTGCTACCGAGTTATGCTCTTTGGCCTCAAGAACACCGGAGCAACATATTAAAGGATGATCACTAAAATGTTCAACTCTCAACTCGGCGACACTATGAAAGCCTATATTGACGACATGGTGGTCAAGAGCAGGACCGAGGAAACCCATCTGGCAGATCTGCAGAAGGTATTTGACATTCTGAAGAAACACAAGCTTTGACGCAACGCTTTCAAATGTGCCTTCGGAGTCAGCTCAGGGAAGTTCTCAGATCTCGTCCATTCAAAAGATAGAAGATCCCAGAACCCTCAAAGAAGTATAGAAGCTCACAGGAATGGCGGTCGCTCTCAACCGGTTCATCATCAGGTCCTCAGACAAGTGTCGACCATTCTATGAAGTCTTGAAGAAGAACAGCTGACGGTATTTTCTCTGGACCGAACAGTGTAGGGAAGCCCTCAGCTACCTCAAAGAATATCTCTTTTCGGTTCCCCTTCTTTCCTAACCAATGCAAGGGGAAGAGTTGTTCCTATATCTGGTCATAACTCCACATGCCGTCAGCTCAGTCTTGGTTCAGCACGAAGGGCTCGAGCAGCTACCGGTCTACTTCTCAAGCAAATCCCTCATCAGTGCAGAGACCACATACCTTCCTGTTGAAAAACTTGCATATGCTCTAGTTATTGCTTCCAGGAAACTTGCACCGTACTTCCAGGCACACACTATTGTGGTCCTGAGTGAGTTCCCTCTTCAGGCATTACTAAAACAAGCTGACCTATCCGACCGAATCACCAAATGGGCCATCGAGTTAGCAAACTTCGACATCAAATTCCAGCCAAAGACAACCATCAAAGGTTAGATCTTGGCCGATTTCATTGCCGATTTCTCTCCCTGGCCAAAGGATCCTCAAGCTGAAGAAATTATTGCTGACCAAGTCCATCCACAGTCATTGCCAAATCAAGACTCAAAGAGGATGTTCGCCGACGGCGCTTCGAATTGCCGAGGAAATGGGGTAGCAGTCGTCCTAATCTCTCCTGAGGGCGTTACTCACGAATATTCCCTCCGGCTTAACTTCAATGCTTCCAACAACGAAGCTGAATATGAAGCCTTATTAGCTGGACTGAAGGCTACCGAAGAGCTAGAGATTCAGAGCCTCAACATCTACAGCGACTCTCAGCTCGTAGTCAACCAGATCAATGACGACTACGAGTGCCGAGACAAGCAGATGGGAAGCTACGTGCAGAAGGCTAGAGAAAAAATGGGGTTGTTCAAACAATTCAAAATCTGGCAGATCGGCAGGGAACAAAATTCTCATGTCGACGCCCTAGCAGGAATAGCCTCAGCAGCAGAAGTTAAAGAGCAGAGGACAGTCAGCATCCAAAGCTTGGATCAGCCTAGCATAGAAGCGTCGAAGCAGTCCATCGTCTATTTCATCAGCCAAGGTCTCAGTTGGATGGACCCCATCATCTCATTCCTGAAAGACAGATCTCTACCGGAAGATAAGAGGGAAGCCCACCAAATCGTCCACAAGTTGGCTCGGTTCTGGCTGTGCCCCAAGTCAAAGCTGTATAGACAGTCGTTCTCAGGACCGTACCTTCTCTATGTACATCCGACAATAGTGGAAGGAGTATTGCAAGAGCTCTACGTCGGCAGCTGCGGAGCCCACACAGGGGGAAGATCTATTGCTCATCGGGCCATCTCTTAGGGTTATTGGTGGCTGAAGATGATGGAAGACGGGGAAGAGATAGTGAAGAAATGTAACGCCTATCAGAGGTTCTCCCCAATTATTAGACAGACTGCCGAAGAGCTGACACAGTTAACCAGTCTATATCCATTCGCTCAATGGGGCTTGAACATCATCGGCAAGCTCCCTATGGCACTAGGCGGATTCAAATTCCTCATCACTGCTACGGATTACTTTTCTAAGTGGGTGGAGGCCAAACCTCTAGTCACCATTGAAGATAAAGATGTCAATAGGTTTGCTTGAAAGAACATTGTCTCTCGCTTCGGCATCCTATACGCCTTCATTTCAGACAACGAAACTCAGTTTGTGGGGGATCTCTTCACCAATTTCTGTGCCGAGCACAGAATCAAATTCTATAATTCTACCCCCTACTACCCACAAGGCAATGGCTAGGCCGAAGCATCCAATAAGACGATCAGCAGCGGCATCAAAAGAAGACTCCAAGCACCAAAAGAAAGATGGGCCGAAGAGCTTCCCAGCGTCCTGTGGGCCTATCAAACTACTCCTCGGCACTCTACAGGGCAGACCCCATTTTCACTATCCTTCGGTATGGAAGCAGTCATCCTATTGGAAGCCGGGCTACCAACCATCTGAACCGAAGCATTTGGCGAGGCCACCAACAGCGCAGCTATTGAGAAGGACCTAGACCTAGCCAAAGAAAGACGAGACTCGGCTAGGATCAGATTGGCATCCTACCAACAAGGAGTGGCTAGAAACTTTGCATGGATGATCCGGCCAAGGGCCTTCAAGATTGATGACCTTCTCTTAAGGAAGGTCATGGGAAACAAGAAAAAGAGTTCTGACGGCAAGCTCGGACCCAACTGGGAAGGGCCGTATAGAGTGGTCGGCCAGACAGGGACCAGGGCTTACCATCTAGAGGAATTGGATGGCACGCCAATACTGAGGTCGTAGAACGCCACTAACTTGAGGCAGTACTATCACGAGATGACATGTAATCTGGCCTAGGGCCCTCATCAATCAATGAAATTATTCTCAAAAAATTCTTATGTGTCAAGCTTTTGGCTATCCTTTTTATCGGTGGTATTGACGAAGGAATAATAGTTGTCATTCATCTATAAAACGTTCATGCAGCTCTTCGGTAACATAGCCAAAGCAGCTTACAGTTGATGTTCATCTATAAAGCGTACATGCAGCTCTTCAGTGGCATTGCTGAAGTAGCTTACAGTTGTCATTTATCTATAAAACGTGCATGCAGCTCTTCAGTGGCATTGCTGAAGCAGCTTACAATTGCAATCCATCTATAAAACGTGCATGCATCTCTTCGGTGACATATCTGAAGCAGCTTACAGTTGTCGTTCATCTATAAAGCATGTATGCAGCTCTTCGGTGGCATTGCCGAAGTAGCTTACAGTTGTCGTTCATCTATAAAATGTGCATGCAGTACTTCGGTGGCATTGCCGAACCAATCATTAAAGTTTTCATTTACCTACAAAATGTACATGTGTTGCTTCGGCAATACCACCGAAGCAACCCCCAAGTTCATACTTATCTAAAAATTATACAAGTATCACATCGGCGTGGAGTCGGAGCAACCAACAAATACAAGCAGTTATAATGTGCTGCCGAGCCGAGATCAAAGATTTGCCGCAACAAACCTTTTCCTCGGCTGGGGGAATAAGGGCACATACCAAGTATGAAAAAAATAGCCGTACAGATGATTAGCCCCTAGTTTTGTGTATATAAGGGGCTAACATGTCCTTCTTTCTTAACCTTTGGTACCTCTTTTTGGATTTGTTACACATATAATATGCTTGTCGGGAGTTTACAGCTTTACAGGTTTTTCTCGTCCAACAAAGAAGAATACGTCCATCAATGTAATCCATGGCCACTCCGGTTTCCGGTCACAGACATTGGACGATGCGGGGGAGTGCCAAGGATATCATGAAGACGTTGGTTGCCTCAAGACGCGCGTCCAGGGCCAATTCTGCTGCTGCAGAAAGAAAATTTGAGAAAAAGGCAGAAGGAATCGGTCCCCCACAAAGGCGGGTACCGGTCCCCCCTGAGCAGCAAGGCTGGGAAGAAGCAAGGTACCGGTCCCACACAAAGGCGGGTACCGGTCCCCACTGGCCAGCGAGAACTCCTTGAAGACGGGTACCGGTCCCCCACAAAGGCGGGTACCGGTCCCTTAAGCCATTTTTGCAGAAATTCTGTATTTATTTTGGGGTCCGTTTGGGGGCAATTTTGTCCATTTTTGGGATATTTGTAGGACCAAATATATAGGGCAACCCCGAAATTGGGTGCCCTAGTCTTCATTTTGTTTACTAACTTATGTTTTAGGTGTAAGAAGCTCCTACCTCTCTCTACCTCCTTC
>NMUG010007002.1:0-12290 GCA_002855965.1 Monotropa hypopitys
TAAGTCTATACGACAAAGTCTAAATGTTGAGTTGAAGATTTGGAAAATAAATATACAGGTTGGACTATGATCACAGAAATTGAAAAAGTTGAGAAATTATAGTAAAACATTTTTATTGCTATTGAAATTTAAGCCGTTGAGCTATATTTTGACTATGGATCTAATCTTTCAGGAATGATATTGTTAATCTATGAAACTTGTACTGTAGTATATAGCGATTCACTCTAGCTTTTTAGCTTATGCATTTTCTAAAACTATTTTCAGGTCAAGAGGAGGAATGAACTGGCAATATTATGTTTTTGAGTTTTGGAGACCTTTTTGTGATGATGTACTTTTGTTGTATTGGCTATCTTATGCCTGCTGTTGTAATCAAGATGTATTAATGAGAACACCTATGCATTGCTCTGGTCTTTGTTCACACGCTTCCGCATATTAATATTGTTATGAAATTCTTCGACTCTTTTATCTTAGGCCTTTAACAAGCTTGCTCATTGGCCGGTCATGTGCTCATCCTATGAACGGGATGTGTTGTGATAGGATTAACTCTCTAGGAGCCCAAAACCTCCATAGTCATCTTTATCTTTATCTCTCTACAAGCTCTCTCCTTCTCAAATCCTTACACACGCACAACCCCAAGAACACCTCAATCCCCTAGCAAATCAGATTATTCTAATTTACCTAATTACCCTCTTTCATAACTCCTATTAACAACAATGCCCTGCTCAATTAACACTAGGCTTCATATATTATCATATAACTCCCTAATTTAACCCTTTGGGCTTAATTAGTCACATAATAACCTATTGTATTACTACATTCTCTATTTCCCATATCCAATTATTGGTATAAAATAATAATTTGGTTTATAACAAATGGAATGGGTGTGACAACTTTGAGCAATCCACAAACTTTCTCTAATAATCTTGACCCCTTCCGAAGCTACTTGCACTAACTCCGGCCCTAAAATTTGCCGCTCACCCACCTCACTCCAATAAAGAGGTGTCTGACACCTTTTACCATATAATGCTTCAAATGGTGCTATACCAGTGCTACTCTAGAAACTATTATTGTAAGCAAATTCAATCAATGGCAAATAGTTATCCCAACTCCCAACGAAATCAAGAACACATGACCTCAACATATCCTCAAGAATTTGGATTGTCCTATCTGACTGTCTATCTGTTTGAGGGTGAAAAGAGGTACTAAACTTCAAAGATGTACCAAGAGCCTGCTGCAAACTTGCCCAAAATCTCGATGTAAACCTAGGGTCTCTATCATTGACAATCGACATTGGTGCCCCATGCAACCTAATAATCTCATCTACATAAATCTTGGCATACCGATCCGTAGAGAACGTAGTCCTTACCAGAAGAAAATGGACAGATTTCATCAAACGATCCACTATAACCCAAATAGAGTCAAAATTCCCCTTAGACTTAGGCAAACCCACTACAAAGTCTATTGTAATATGCTCCCATTTCCACTCAGGTATTGGCAAACTCTGAACTAATTCCCCCGGTCGTTGGTGTTCAATCTTTACCCTTTAACATGTAAGGCATCTAGTAACAAAATCGGCTATATCCCTCTTCATCCCCCTCCACCAATAGTTTTCCCGCAAGTCACATTACATATTAGTAGACCCCGGATGCATAGAAAAAGTAGAACTATGAACCTCCTCAAGAAATTTTCTCCTAAGCTTCCCATTCTCTGGTACACAAACCTGATTCCCAAACATCAATATATCATCATCACAAATACAAAATTTTGATTTCTTACCTAATAAAATTTGCTGCTGCACCTTCTCTAAGAACACATCATGCTTTTGACCCTCTCTAATTTCATCCATAAACAATGGTCTCACCACAAGATTTGCTAAAAGAGCATCACTCGAGCCCAAGGATAAATCAATACCCAAACTGCTTATTTCAGAAAATTTGTCCACTCTATCACAAATCAAACAAGACATGCTAATCATAGGTTTTTACTCAAAGCATCTGTAACCACATTCGCCTTCTCCGGATGATAATGAATATTTCAATCATAGTATTTAATTAACTACATCCACCTACACTACCTCAAATTGTTTTTGAAAGAAATAATTGTATTAAAATCCAAACAAGCATACCCATAACAGGTATACTTACACAACACATAAAAGTATAGCAAAAGCAATAACGACACCTCCACCCCACCCCCCATAGCATCTGCGTACAAAAAAGTAGTACCAACTGTCTCAACAAAAAAAACTAAACCCTTAGATCTACCGAGAAAAGAACAGCAATAGAGCAAAAGACCCAAACATACAATTAGACATTGGACAATTGGGCCAACTTGCCGCGGGAAACCTTTGGGAACCAATCAACCAGCTGACCTGAACCCGCATATACTTGCAAACAAATACAAGTACTATGCCACACCCGCAATAGGCATCAACGGCACCCAACTAATCTCCTCATCCTCAAGGAAAAGAACAAATCAACCAGCACCAAAACTAAGAGATATGTAATGTCCACCTGCTCCTAAAAGAAACCAGACACAAGACCACCAACCACTATAACCCAACAACACACCTATAAAATAACCAACATCAACAAAACCGCAATCCGCAAGAACTAGCCGCTAAACATTCTGTTAAACCAGCCTGTATAACTGGAGAAAAAAACAACAATCTACAAAACACCAACTCAGCAACTACCTTTGAAAAAAGAACTTCAGGATCCCAGCCCCCGACCCCTGGCTCACAGACTATATGAGACCTCCACGCGAACTCTGTGAACCAAAGAATAAACCAGCACCTGGAAAAATTATCCACAATACAGCAACACGAACAAACATCCAATCTACGAGGTACTACCAGCAGATCAAAAATAGAGGAGCTACTCACCCAAAACAACGCTCCGCCGACAGAAATGAGCACCACATCGAAGAACCAATGCACTATCAAAACCCAATGAGGCAACCAAATGACAATCTCCATAGCATCACCATGCAAAAGAAGGGCCATAAACCCCAACCTGGACTGCCCTCTTACGATATCATTCCACCCCAGGAATAAGCATAAAGGGAAGACCCAGGAGACGCTTGGCCCATCAGCAACCATGCTGCCAACCTGCTTTACCCTTGACTTCCCCCCTAAGAGACATAAGATACCAGAAATTGCTTCTTAACCATATGTGAAGTATATGAACCTACAACAACCTCAACACACACCAAACCCACGGGATGAAGCACAACCTTATAAAAATCTCCGCCTACCTACTGCAATAGGAAAGCTACCTACGAGAAATCGTCCACTAGAAAAATCTTCTGCAACCCATCTTCTACCTGTATACGCTCAAATGGCAAAGCCACTTCCTTGGGAATGAACCCTGCTACCAAAGATGCATGAATCCCTAAACCAGGAACATGGGAGCAAGCATCTTTACTGAAATCCACAAGCCTCTTCTTCGAGACCCTCATAACAGATTCAACCACATCAGAAACCCAGACCAAGGTAATGGGATTAAGGGTTACCTTATTAACTCTCATAGAGGCCACCTGCAAATTCCCACCTGGATCCTAGAACTCAGCTTCCACCTTAATCAAAATTTCCAACACCTCCGCACACTTTTCCTCAGCCTCCCGAGCATCCAACGCCACATGTACCTGAACGCATCCCGTTGAAACAGCATTTGAAGGGCGAACAAAAGAGACCCCCAACGAAACCTCAATTGCCGCTACTACAACACCAGTACACTCTACCGAATCAACCAACGGAACAACCAACAAATGAGGAACGAGCACGCCTCCCCTGAGAACCACTACTGGAACTAAGGAACCATCATCCATGCTGACTGCGACATGCCTCTCCACCAGGGACGGACTAACAGCCTTCTGCAATGAGGGAACCGCCTGAACACTGTTCGCCGGAAAGACCTTCGAAGGGGGAACAAAGTCACCCTCGAGCAAAACCTCGCCTGCGCCAGCAACTTCACCATCATGCACCACCTGACCACTAACTGCCAGAATGACCTTCGAAGGGGGAACGAAATCACCCCCGAGCAAAACCTTATCTGCACCAGCAACTTCACCATCGCGCAACTCCAAATCGATGATGATAGGGACCTCTTTACCGCAAACAACCGTATAGATAAATTGTGAGACTTTGAACTCAGATCCAACCTTCAGCTTTCCAGACCCGACCAGAACGTTAAGAGAAGCCGACAGGACCCCAAGTCTCCTTTGAGACCCGTCGAGTAGCTCCAACGGAAATCGCTCACTTGTACCCTGCGTGATGCTCGTGCGCACTCCAAGCACTAGAAGGGAGAGAAGCTTCCTATCATTGAAGTTAGACTCACCAGAAGGCACATTGTCCTCCCATGAGGGAGGCTTATTGTCGCCGCCACTGCCCGCTTGAAACCCTAGGATGAAAGAGCTCTCCAAATCACCGCAACCCATCTTTTTTGCCCGACCCATATAAGTGCCTTTGATCTTCTTACGCTGCCTCAAATTCAAATCTTTTTGGGTAAATAGATATTGTAAGCTTTGGTGATCAGTAAAAATTTCACAAGTTACACCATATAAATAATGCTTCCAAAGTTTTAAGGGCAAAAACTATGACCGCTAACTCTAAGTCGTGTGTAGGGTAGTTTCGTTCATGATTTTTCAGTTGCCTCGAAACATATGTTATCACTCTCCCTCACTGCATCAATGCACAACCCAAACATAATGCGATGCATCACTATAAATTACCAAATCCTTAGTACCCTCCAAAATAGTCAATATAGGTGCCGAAACCAATTTATCCTTCAATGCTTGAAAGATAATCTCACACTCCTCTAACCATTCAAACTTCACCCCCTTTCTAGTTAGCATATTCATTGGCATGGCGATAGAGAAATTTTTTTCAATGAAATGCGTATAGTAACCTGCCAATCCCAAGAAACTATGGATTTCTGTCACACACGTAGGCCTTTCCCAATTCACCACAGCCTCAATCTTTTTAGGGTCTATACAAATATCCTCAGTAGAGATGACAAGCCCCAAAAAGACCACTTGATCAAGCCAAAATTCACATTTGTTAAATTTTCCATACAACTGCTTCTCCCTCAATTTTTGTAAAACCAAACCCAAATGTTTTTCATGCTCTTCTCTAGACCATGAATAGACCAAAATATCATCTATAAACACTATCACAAATGAATCCAAGTAAGACTGAAACACCCAATTCATCAAATCCATAAATACCACCGGTGCATTAGTCAACCCAAAATACATAACAAGAAATTCATAGTTCCCATATCTAGTACGAAATGCCATCTTCACAGCATCACAGTCTCTAACCTTCAATTGGTAGTAACCCGACCTCAAATAAATTTTAGAAAATACCGAAGCTTCTTAAAGTTGGTCAAAAAGATCATCAATCCTAGGCAATGGATATTTGTTTCTCACCGTAACTTTGTTTAATGGCCTATAGTCTATGCACATTCTCAATGAACCATCTTTCTTTTTCACAAATAATATGGATGCTCCCCAAGGAGACACACTAGGTCTAATGAATCCCTTATCCAGTAACTCTTTCAACTTTATTTTTAATTCATAGAGTTCGGTAGGTTCCATCCTATAAGGAGCAATAGATATAGGATTTGTACCCGGAACTAACTCAATGGTGAACTCCACTTCTCTAACTGGAACTATCCCCAGCAACTCTTCTGGAAAAACATTCTGAAGATCCCTTATAATAGGAATATCCTCAGTACTCTTCTCACCCTTCTCAGAGTCAATCACATAAGCTAAAAACCCTTCTCAGCCCTTATTCAACAAAGACATAGCCTTCAAAGACGAACTGACATACCTAGGCAATTCTGCACTATCCACACAAATTTTTAAGTTGGGTCTACTTGGAATACGGAACAAAACCTCTTTACTGACACAATCAATTACGGCAAAGTGAGTGGCTAATAAATCCATCCCCAAAATCACATCCAACTCTGACATGTCTAACGGGATCAAATCTGACAACAAAGGTTTGCCACCCACCCAAATTTCACAACCCGGATAGTAAGACTCAAGGACACAAGCAAAGTGTGGCCTAATGGTGACAATTCTCTATCCACACGTGTACCAAAGAAAGAAGATACAAAGGAATGCATAGCACCAGAATCAATAAGAAATCATGCATAAAGAGTAGATACACGAATAATACATGTCACCATGTCCGGATTTGTTTGAGCCGCTTGTCGATCCAATGCAAACACCCTGCCATGAGAAGTCTGGCCCACTGTACCTTTGTTAGCACCCTCTGCTGCACTCCCCACTGACACAGTTAGTATCTGAGTCTGATGCTGAAAACACTGATTTTCCTTGTGCCCCACTCCCCCACACTTGAAACATTTTAGCCCGCTATTTCCCGATGTACAATCTCTAGCTATGTGATCTGGCGACTCACATTTCAAACACCTCCTGGAAAAGCCTCTACCACTAGATCCCGACTGTTGATTAACACTTCTCTCTTGGTTTCCACTCTAACCACTCTCTTGGGTTCTATTTCCTCCACCACTCATCCCCTTATCAAATTTTGATTTTGAATCACCACCCTTGAAATTATTACCTCCAGATTTTCCACTATTTTCAAATCTCGCCCTTTTAAATGACTCTCTACTTTCTCGATAATTCTAAATGTCTTTTCACATTCTTTTTGCCATATCCACAAGGTCCGCATAATCCCTCTCTATAAAATACAACAACCTCGAAGCAACTCCCGGCACCAAGCCCATCCTGAATCACCTACACTTCAAGTCCTCCGTACTCATCATGTACGGTGCATACCTAGACAATCCAATAAATCTCGCCTCATACTCATTCACTGACATACTCCCTTGCTTCAAATTTGTGAAAGCCGCCTCCTGCCCAAAATGAAAACAATCAGGATAAAACTGATTGTTAAATCCCTGGATAAACCTATCCCATGTGATAGCTCTAGGTGCATTCGGCTCCACTCCAAGTACCAGTGTCACCTCTTGCCTTTTAAAGGCATTCCACCAATTTCTAGTCTCACCTCTAAAAAGAAAAGTTTCCAAAACCACCCTCTGTTCTTCCACGACTCTCATAGTATATAACACAAACTCCACCTCCTTCAACCACTCCTCAGCCAGCTAAGGGTTATCAGACCCCTCAAACACAGTGCTACACAAATGTTTAAATCTCTCAAGAAGACTTGTTCCCATACCTCTTTCCATGTTCTGATTGGCCTGGAACTAGATTAACATCTGTTGTCCCTCTACCAACTGAGTTATGGCTGCCATTATTTGGACCTCCTCCCCAACCACAGGTGGAACACCCCCACCACTATTTGGGTTTTCCACATTCACACTAGCCTCTTCCTCAATCCCTTGGTTGTTTGGTTCCATTGCTTCCCTGAAAATCACATTACAAGAACAACATGGTGGAAACAATTGTTAGATGCCAAAACTCATGCATTAGTCAAACACACCTCAATGATTCAAACTATGACTCACCATCCTATGGTCCACTACTTAGCCACCTTCCTCAAACCACCCTAACCCTTAGCATTTTGTTATACTATGCCTTTCCACTTAATTTCCCAACACCTCCTATTAGAAAAGAAAGTTGATCATGCATCCTTCTAATTGGATTTCAAGGCAAGTTCTGTGGGTGTCAAAGACACACATACTAGTCACAAAACACTAATGCCACACTCCTAACGCTTTGCCTCAAGCACACACCTCAAGTACAATTCCACTTAGTCATATGGTCTCCAAACTCGGACCTAAAACCTAAGCTCTGATACCAAGTTGTAACATCCCAAACTCATAATTAACCAAGAATGCTAAATTTAAATTTTTTTTCCTCAACAGAAAATCCTCAAATATCATTCCCCATATAATGAATGAACCAAGTGTAAAGTCACTAGAATAAAAAAATAATTAAGACTACAAGTACTTGCTAGCTCAAGAACAACATCAATAAGATAAAAAGAACCCGAACTACTACATAGTCTCCAATACAAGTCATCCCAAATGGGTAACAACTCACAATTACCAGAAGGAGCTACAAAGACTACCAAGTAGAACAAATCCTCAAATACCGACTTCAACCCATGTCACCATCCAAGCATGCTTTATTCCTTCGGCTTTGTAGTGGACCGCTAATCCCGTGACCTATTTTCCAAGTCAAAAACAAGGAAAATATTGTGTGACTATGATATTTTAACTTCCAATCTCAAGTAATATCAGTAACAAAAATCATAGAATCAACAATAGATTTCTTTCATTAATAAGTGCATCCCATGCATATTTATTTCATATATATATTAGCCAAATCCCTTTTTCAAAAAGGTTTGAGCATCCCATGTCCTAAAAATATCTATTGCTATAGGCAATAGTTCGTATGCCCCACGCACATTTTGAGTTATGCCCCGCACACCCATTGGACTTACACAGGTTGCCAACAACGCCACACGTCCCACGCAAGCCAATACATAATACATATGTATATCATGCTTATACATATCTCATAACATGCATCTCTTCATTTCATATCATATCTCAACATGCATCATATAACTGGTGCAACAACAACAGTTACATAAATACTTGCAGACATACAATTAAAATACCATAATCCTACACTCACCGATACCGTTTAACTATTTTTCTCCTTGCCTTTGATCGAGGCCGCAATGCCTTCCATGGGAGTCCCTATTAAATCAAACTATAAATTTCAGTCCACATTGTAAATAAATTGACAAGAAATGAATACATTAACATGCTTGATAATAGTAAGAAGAACCCTACTCAAGGCCCCTCTCAAATATCACATTCCAAATCTAACATTAATTTTCCCCAAGTTTCACACGAACATCATATGTTTACATGTGAGATCTTTATAACGAACATACACATATAAAGCCACTAATAGCCATCATAGGTCCCAAGACTAACAAGCCTCTCAACATTAGTCTCATACACAAACAAACCTTAAATAACCCAAGGAAAATCCACAATCTATGCAACCTTTTTTGCAAAATCTATAGATTCGGTTGATATATATAACATACCAAAACATTAACTTGATCTATGAGTTTAACCCAAGGACTTGGTAGAAGGAGGGAGAGATAGAGTCCATAAAAGCATAAGGATATAAAGACTTACCAAAGGATTCAAGCAACAAATGATCCTTACACCACAACTTCCAAATCTCCTTCAACCTTGAAGGTCCAACAATAGAGGTTCCTTTCTCACTCTAAGGCTTTCTCTCAAGTGTATAACACTATATGGAGGCCAAAATGATTTAGACTAACCCTAATATGGATTAGGGAGGTTATAAGTAAATTAGAATGAGAAAACCCGATTTTATCCTTAAAAATTTTAAAACTTCCGCGCACTTTGTCCGGACGAGCCCCACCCTCGTCCGGACGACCACCTTCGTCCGGACAAGACTCTCCCGTTGTCTAGACGACCATCACCAAAAATCTTCGAGAAAGTCTCTAGTCACTTGTCCGGACAAACCCCAAGCGTGGTCCGAACGAGGACCCTAGGATGACCTTCAAACTTTAATATTTGACTCCAAACTTCTCCAAACTCATCCCAAAAACACTTCCTCAACATTCTAAACATCAAATGGACATCCTATGGTCATGCCACGCCCCGAAATTTCAAACCATTTTTTTAATTGAATAAAAGAATAACAATGACCTACATTTTCCAAACCATAACAAGGGGCCGTGAAGTATAAAAACATGCAGAAATAAAATGACAACAATCCTTTGCCTCCAATAAAAACCATTTACAACTCTTTAAAGAAAGGGAATGCCCTTAGGCTACAAAAGGGGAAAAGAAGGGGAAAACTGTAGTAAATAAATGAGACCAACATGAGATGCTCCTCACACAAAAGAACCTGGAGCAAGCCAAAGCCAACTCCCCACTCTTAGCTATCCAATCCTGCAAACCTGCAAAGAACTGTAGGAAAAAAGTTGAGTCATAAAGACCCAGCAAATATGCACCTATCAAGTGCAAACGTAACTATGGTGGCATGTGCAAGTGGTGTGAATTCCTACAATTCAATCCCAAGCATGACAATGTTCTCACAAGTTCAACACCACGACCAAGTCACTAACCAAGCAACCTAAGACCAATCCAATCATTAAGCTCACTCAAGGCCAACTACCACCTGAGTCACAATCCCTCTCTTTACCAAGTATTACCATCAACTCTCTTAGTTCACGCGCACTAAGACAAGAGCCATAAGGGCCAAGGACCACGACCATGACCACTATGATAGGGTAAACCATTGCATTTTCTAGGGAAGACACTCCCAACACACAATCCGTCCATCACAAGGTCCGAGCCATTCACTATCCATGAAGGACTATGACTTCACCATGGCTAATTCCATGACTTAGCCAAATATCTAAAACGGGCTAATTCCATGACTTAGCCTACAATCCATAACCGGCTAATTCCACGACTTAGCCAAATATCTATAATGGGCTAATTCCACGACTTAGCCAAATATCCAATCCATCTAACCGTATCCGATTTTCCTCTATATATCTATATATATAGGTACACATTGGTGAATTGATTATCTTATTTAAATAGTGTGTTCGACTCCCGGCTTAACATCACTTGAAACCAAGTCGCACGAGTCTCAACCGCCTCACTAAATAAGGACTGGCTTACCCCAAACGTGGACTATATTTGAAAAGATCACATGAGTCTTGAACCGTCCCACGAGTAAGGACCGGCCTACCCCAAACATGGACCATCAATTTGAAAACCAATTTGAAAAACCATTAAGCCCGAGATCGATTTAGAGTCTCCTTGGCGAGAACAAGGATGGACTCACTCACATCGAAGTGCCACGAGGGATGCACTATCACACGAGGTGTCACGACGAATACACCATCACACATGAAGTGCCACGAGGGATGCACTATACACAAGGTGCCACGAGGAATGCACTGAATACGAGGTGTCACGAGGAATACACCAACTCACAAAGTGCCACGAGAGATGCACTATCTAACAACAAGCAAGGGCCACATCATTTGGCCACCTATACCACCTACGCACACTTGAGTTATTTATGCTGGGTTGTTTAGTAATTGAATTGAGTAAATTTTAGAATACCAATCGAAGGAGACGAATTCTCCACTAAGGGCAACGAGTTTGCCAATGAGGGACGACTTCCCACATCAATGGTGATGAATTCACCTAAGCAATCCTATCACGAGTGTCGATAGCCTAGGGACAAGTTCCCTAGTCTTGTGTGACGAGTTCACACACACAAACCAAATCTCTACGTCAAGGCATTTTACTAAATGCCTAGTATGCATAAATGCATCCAAGGGTCCCAGTCACCAAGGACACCTAGTTCATCATCCCAAATTCTCAACCACAACCCAAGGCCCCACACAAGGGCCACTCCATCGAGGCCACAATTCAAGGGCCTAAGCCAAGTCACCCAAATATCTCCTAGACCACATACAAGGGCCTAACCAAGACTTAACAATTTTACGGAGCCTAGAATTATACTCGCAAGTCTCTCGGATATTACATCAAATACCTAACGGGCACACAATTTCCACTCAATTTCCTTGAATTTATCACCTAGGACAAAACTCCCAATTTTCATAAAACTCTCACAATTTCGATTTCAAGTCCTGGGCATGAACTCAACCACCCTACATCCTTACAATCACCAAGAATCACCAATTCTAATGCAAGGATGGGATCAATTTCATTTTGTCAAACATGTAGTGTGCATAATTCTCAAAACATGGGTTTTTAATAAAAATCTTTGAATTTATTCTTATAAATTGAATTAGTGATCTAGCACAACTACGCGAACACAAGATAGCAGCGTATTTACCTTAAGCTCTGAGGATGACGGGAATCCTAGCCACGTGATCCTTAACACTGATGCAAGCTACACACATCAATGGAGAGCCCAAGTTAGGGGGAATCAAAGTCCTCAAAGGACCAACACAAGGAAACCATTTTACAAAATGACTTACCCAAAAAACATGGAGGACGACTTCACCACCTACGTTACTGGAGAGATCTCGACGAGGGGAACAACCTTAAGTCTTGCCAAAAGTCCGGGGAAAGTCCGGAAGACCCTCAAACTTTAGAGAGAAGGTGGGGAAGTCATGGGAGGTAGAGAGAGAAGAGAGAGAGCTTAGGGTTAGAGAAATGAGAGAGGAGGATGAATTCTGGCCGAAAATGGGGTTATACCCGACCTAGGGGGTAAAAATACCAACTTGCCCCTCATTAAAACACCCAATC
>NMUG010007003.1:0-12290 GCA_002855965.1 Monotropa hypopitys
GCACCGGCCTCCGGTCAAGGATCTTCGCCACAATGGCCGAGCCTCCGGCGGCCATCTGCTAGGCTTCTGTCGGTCTTACACTGATCTCATCCTACTGGATAAGACGTCCGGATCAATCTAAGGGGATTGGTAAACCCCTTAGCGTGTCCGGATGCCAGCTGATATAAAATTATTTTTATACAAACAAGCCAAGTACGAGAAGTATTCACACATTTCATAGAAAAAGTGGGTCCAGGACCGAAGGATGATTACAAAAGTTTTTTCAAAAACAAGCAAAAGGAAAAGAAGAAAAGGAAGCCTTCAGTGCTGCTCCGGGTGCTGCCCCTCTGGGTTGTGCTCCCTCTATTCGGCAGCTTCCTCTCCTTCTCCATCATCCTCAACCTCCGGGTAGGTCTCCTCTACCGGAATCAAAACTATCTCCGGACATCCGCCGTACCGTCGAGCGGAGTGACTGTCTGGCATGTTTGCCCTTTGCAGAGCCAGGTCATATCCGTGCCGATGGCCCGTCGTATACCCAGGAATGTATCTCCTTTCGTGCTGAAGGAGCAACTGATTCTGGCATTGTTGACCGAGGGTCTCCCGGACGTCCTTCAGCCCTGAGCGGTAGCCGGACGCTTCAGACACCTTGGCCATATCCTGTCCCTTCTTCTTTTCTGCGTCCAGCTCTTTCTTGTGTGAACGCCTCTCGCCCCTCAGCTTCTTATCCAGGTCATCCTCCCTCTTCTTCCCCTCCTCCACTGCCGTCCGGAGGTCAGCAATTTCAGCGTCCTTCGCGGTAACCTCACTCCGCAGCCGGACCGTGTCACTGGCGAGTCGCAAGAACCTGTCGTACACAGTGGAAAAACAGGCAATGTCCTACAAAAGGAAGAACAATCAATTAGCAGACTGCATGAAGTACAGGGGTCCGGAAAAAGACTATCAAAAGGTGTTACCTCAACCAGACAGGAGAAGCCCTTCTCCACCCATCCAACATAAAGATCCGGCATAGCAGCAGTGTTGCCGGGTGACGCCAAAACCTTTGCAAATCGCACCCCCAGCTCAGGGTGCTCCACCACGCTGTCAGAGGCCAAAATTTGGGTGCCATCCGGCCAAGTCAGATCCGGCTGCCACACCTCGTCGGATCCAACCGGCTGCTTCCCACGGTCTCCGGCGGAATGTGATAAAGTCCTCCCTTGGGGCTGCCGAACCTGCTCTACAACCGCCGCCAATGTCGGATCCCAAGATCCGGTCCCAACCAGAGGAGTCTGGGAGCCAGCAGCATCCCCGGCCGCAGCAAGAGGTCCCGGGGTAGGAGGGACGTCGGTAGCAGTGCCCCTGGAGGTGGTGCCCTCCGTCCCCTCGGTTACCTTCCTCTTCTTCCTGACAAAATCTTTCGTTATGGGGCGAGCGTCTTCCTCGAATCCCTCTCTGATCGGCATCACAGGAGCTTCGGCAAGGGCAGCGCGTCGACGCTGTCTCTTTCTCTTATCCTCTAAAAAGGACAGATAGGTCGGCCAGTATTCCAGGACCCGGGGGACGTCTCTGTGTGGATGATTCCGAAGCGCAGTGAGGTGACTAGGCTCGGATCGGTTCTTCAACCAAAGGGTAACCCTCGAAAGAGCTGCAAAACAAGAAATTCGATCAGTCGGAATATAAGAAAGCAGAATAAAAAAGTGACTCAAACAAAGCTTACCAGGCGACCCCTTAGCAGTCGGAATGGGTTTGCTACCGTCGACAGGGTTGTTGTAGCCTCCGGTAACCAAGACATAAATATCAGCAAACTTGTCAGAATCCGGCAAACGTGTGAACAAGTCACCGAATCCAGGTCGGGCGCTCAAGAAATAACGCTTCTTTTTCTTATTCTGGGAAAGGGTGAAAAGACCAAAAAGATCCGCCATATCAAAGACAAGACCTTGGGTCCGGCACAACTTCCTTATACAGCCGACCACTCTGTACGTGTTCCCGGAGAGCTGGGCTGGGGAGAGACCATACTCCCGCAGGAGGTCTTTGATAAACTCGTAGACAGGAAGCCGGAGGCCTCCCTCCGTAATGGCCATCAGGGGGATGGTAACATAATTATCTCCGTATGAAACCTCCGCCGGCTCATACAGAAGTTCCAGCGTGACATCATCTGGGATGGCAAATCTCTCCCTAAAGTCATCCGGCAGCTGGACGCCGGTATTTGTATACTTCAGGTAGGGGCAAGCACGCCTGCCGCACGGCCCAGCGGCCTCTGGCTCCATTTCTTCGGCGGCCTCCTCAGCCTCAACAGGAGCCACCGGGGAAGGACGGGTATCTACCGGGCTGGCCGACTCGACAACTTCATCGCTATCAGCATCGTTGCTCGCCGTCGACGACGAGGTCGACGACGATGACTCCTCGTCGGTCGGGGTATCGAAGTATCTCTCCACATCAGAGCCCACCTCCGAGACCATCTCCGCATCACTGCTGGATCGGGTGTCGTCAGAATCCGACATCTTCTGCTCACGTCCTGCCGGACAATCAAAACGATAGTTAGAGGGCGATAAATCCCCATACTTGGGGCTTGCGCCGACTCTACTTGCCCTTCGCCAAAGGGTTCATAACCCAGTCGGCAAAAGGGACGACCATCCGGCAGACAGACAGTCGGACTGATGAACCTCCAATCAATCGGGCAGGAGATCGTCTTGATAAAGAGAAGAAAATACAAACGGTTGAGATCGGGATAATACCTGAAGAGAAGAAGAACGAAGCAAGCCTGGAAGTCTGAGAGTCCGGAAGATAGCAGTCGTCGGAATCGAGCGTCGGAGAGCAAGAAATTCGGGAGCAGTAAATTCTTCAACTGCCACTTCTCTATATTTATAGGCGAAGGCAAGGGACAGCCTGCCCTTCGCGGATCCCGAACAGGCGGCGCGGACCAATCAGACGACAGTATAGATTTCGAAGGGACGTCCCATCAGCGCGACCTCTTCCTCCGACCAATCACAAGCTGACACGTGGACACCCCAGAAACGGCGGTTGAAACACAATCATTACACCCCCAGCAACGCGCCGGACAACGCGCGTGTGTCAAACACCAACCACGAAGCTTCCGGATCAATCTCCTTCGGCAACGTCACTCAACGTCCGGCTCAACGGACTGATTAGCGTCCGGCGTACTGCATCACTCCCTTCCAACAAGTTGAAAAGAATTGAGGGGCTATTGTGGTAGCCGGACCCTAACCATCTTGGGCCGGACCCCATCTATCCGGATCAGCTAAACAATCCAGATCCAATACGTATCTCATGGAGCAATCCAGGGTCGTCGGCCTCACGGACCTCCAAACATACACTGCTGTTGGACAGATCCGGCGGATCATCATGTGTTCAACACCCTAAGCAGTCTCAACGGACACCAGAAGGAGCCAGGCCGGTCCGGCCATGCGGTCTCCTTCAACCTTCGGCATTCCATCCGGACGTCAAGGAAGCCCAGCGTTTCCACTCCCCACTTGGAGAGGGGACAACTTCCACCGACGGACGGTCTCATGTCGGAGGGGTCCACCATCGGCAGCAGCAGGGAACAATGACCTCCGGCAGGTGGCACTCAGGGCGGCCGTACATCTGCTGACGTGGCCCGGGTCAGTTCAGCGGCCCACTAGCACTGTAGGGCTAACGTCAGCACTCAGCCTCCCGCCCGTGTGCATCACACGCTTGCATTCTTAGCGCCAAAGTCAGTACGCCTATATAAACTCCATCAAAACATTGTTCACAAGGGCGATCCTGACAGTTCTCTGGTATCTCTCCGACTCTCCTTTAGTTTACGGTTTTCTTTCTTCGACCGTCACTGACTTAGCCATCGGAGGCCCCTCTCGGTCGCTGCCGACCGGTGGGCACTGACATTTGTGGTTGCAGGAGCCAAGCAGATGACCCGTCTTCTCTTATAGGTAACCGAGCACCCAGCCGTCTGGCCATCATCCGAAGGATCCACAGCACCCTCCGGATTTTCAATCACCACAGGAAATGTGATTCCTTCTCATGTTTTGTACAAAGTACAAAAAATGATATACCCCACCATTGAGAGCCTTAACATTGCCGCCACTAAAAAATGTGTGAGAGAATAAATCCGAGTGGTAGCAATATATTTCTAATGAATGCATTTCTATAACTTATTTAAAAATATTATTTAAATAAAAATTTGATTTTGCAAGTAATTCCTCAAAAAAATCAGCGCAATTTTATATGGTAAGCATTTGATCACACAACACTTGTTTTAACGATCATATGGCCAGTGCAGCAAGATTCTCCTGTATTCTACAATTTGAACCAGTAATAATGTATTTAACGATCATATAAATTATAATAATTTAAGCTAATGATGATGTATGGTTGCCACAGAACTGGACACTAGTCTCCTCCATTCTCTCCAGCACAAAATGCCCAAGCATATCCTTGGACTTAATTACCAAATTCTCCTTGCACAAAAACTCTTCACTCGACACCCTCTCCACCTCCCTATTATAATCGTGCACAAAAACATGCGTCTTCGAATTCCCAACGCCCCCGCCCTTCTTGCTTCTGGCCAGTACACCGGCGGTGAAGATCGACGACATCCGCCCGGGCGCCTCCGGCCAGTACCCCCGCGGCCCATCTACTAATATTACATCCCACTCCACTTCATACAACTGGTTCGGAAAATCGTTCAAGCCGAGTTTACAATCGGAAAACAACAGATTCTGCACAGGCCGACACTCGTTCCGAACTTGCTCTCTCACCGATTCAATCAGGTTTTTCCACTCGTTCAATTTGGTGGTGTACTGAACGTCGTAGACTTCGATTTCGGGGTGTTTTTCTTCTACATAGGCCGCGTAGTATCGGTTTTCCTCGATGAATACAGTTCGGCCGTGTGGGTTTAGGGCTTTCCACAGGAGGGTTTCGTGGGTTAGGCCAAAAATGAGGAAATTGCAAGGGGAGGGGCATTGGCGGAGGGCGTCGGAGACAGGTTTGATGTCTGCGAGTGGCATTCGGTCGGTGGCATTGGAGGTGGAGGTGTAGTGGAGGAGGGCGGTGATTATGGCTTGGGGTAAATAGGGATTCGTGGTTGTGGCAGTGGTGGTGGTGGAGTAGGCGGTGATGGTGGTGGATGCAGACTGTTTAGTGTACATGAGGGTTAGGAGGAAGGCTATTGTGAAGAAGGAAATGAAGGCTAGGAGCGATAGCCAGTTGGTGGTTCCTTGGTTTTGGATGTAGGGGTGGAGGAAGATTAGCTTTGTGTTGGGGGTGCTAATATTGGTCTTCATTTGTGACAGGGAGAGAGAGATTTGCAGTCGCAAAGAAAACCTGAGGTATGATTTTTAAAGAGGGCAATGGAAGAGTGGTAGGCATGGCCTAAGAAACTACTCATTTAGGAGATTGAGAATTCACGTTGGTATTACCATGATGTGTATTAAATACTCGTCATTTAGTTTATTGATATGAGATTCATACTCAGGTAATTCTAATTCAAGAATTTCCTCCTTGTGTAGTCGGTACAAGTTCCGTTAGATGAAGTATAAAATATAGTAGTCTAGATGCGGCCCTCTGAAGAGACACTCTGCACATAACAAACAGGGATTTGGGGTCCTTGCAGTGCACAAGTGCACTGCCACCCTGCAGTGCACCCCGTGTGGGGCCCACATGGATCGCGAACAAATTTTTTTTTCGGGGTTTTGTTTATAGTATTGTTTTATATTATGCTGTAAAAAATCAGCTCAATCGGATAATGTATAAAATTTTCTTAATCGTTTGAATTTTCATCGAATAAAACTATTTAAAACTGTGAATGAAAATTCAAACGATTAAGGAAATTTTATACATTATCCAATTGAGCTGATTTTTTACAGCATAACATAAAATAATATTATAAACAAAACCCCAAAAAAAAAATTTGTTCGCGATCCACGTGGGCCCCACACGGGGTGCACTGCAGGGTGGCAGTGCACTTGTGCACTGCAGGGACCCCAATTCCAACAAACAATATGAATGCGGAATTTTTGGACGAGTCGTGCATGTGTTAATTCTCTCGTCAACTCTTGTGGTAGGGCGTATCGGATGGCAGTTTGGGTCACAACATTTTTTAAAGAGGGCAATGGACACTAAAACATGTTTGAGTGGGACACGTGTCACCCCACTTCAATTTCAAACAAAAAAATTATTTTATGCTAATAAAATTCAATTAGGCTGTTATGGATATCTAAATAATTTAATTTTTTTGAAATGATGTAAAATATTCGATTAATAAAATTAATTAATAGATTATAAAAAATATATCCCAATGACATTTTATTTAAAAACTACATGAAAATTGGACCAAGTATTTATTCGTTTTTAGGACAAAACGTATAATATAACACTTCAATTTTATCTTTATATTTTTTTCACACACCATGCAATAACAAGTTCTTTTCAACAACGAAAATGCTAAAGTGTACCTAGGGCCTTGTCTAGCCGAAGATTTGAATCGTTCAAAAATTTAAAAATTAGACATTATTTGAACTAAGTTAATGCTTTAGTAAAAATTCATGTTCCATTGTTATCGCATAATTATTCATGGCAAATTTTATGAATTTTGTCATTTACTATACTATTTGGAAAGTTGAAAAAATAAATAGACTTTTTTATTAGAATATTTTCCTTTTTATATATTGCCTATTATTCTTCTTTCATTTTTTTGTTTCCTAGTTTGTATATATTTTTTTTCTTCTTTGCTTTTTCTATTACTTCCCTTTTAAATTGTTTTCTTTTTGTATAAATGTTTTTGCATAAGTTCCTTTATATAAATATTTCTCTTGTATGTAAAGGGGTTTAGACCTATTGTAAAGATTTTATATTTCATACTTTATACTTTTTATACTTTTGCTATTTCTTTCTCTATACTTTCATGGTATCATAGTCAAGTCATCTAAAAAATGTTCTGTCCCAACATTAGGCCCCCCATTACGCCCCACCACAAGAGCTGACGAGAGGATTGACACATGTGCGACTCGCCTAAAGATTCCGCATTCATATTATTTGTTATGTGCAGAGTGCTCTCCCAGAAGGTCGCATCTAAACTAGTGCATTTTATGCTTCATCTAGTGAGACTCATACCGATTATACAGGGAGGGGATCCGTGAACTGGAATTACCCCAGTATGAAGCTCATATCAATGGGCTAAACGCCGGGTGGTTAATACACATCATCATGGTAATTGCAAGATTCGAACCCTGGACCTCTTGGATAACTCCAAGTTCCATAGGCTAACTTGCCTACCACTTCTGTGTTAGTCAAGTCATCTCAATCTCTATGTCTAATTGTGTGTCGTTATAATCTCTTTCAAGTTCTTGTTCACTCAAATATTACGGTATATCTCTCATCGTCTCTCATAGTTCATCGTTCTCTACACTCTCTCGATCTCATTCATTACAGAGTCCTATTGCTTTTATCCTCGTCTGGACTACCATATAAAATCTACTATAGCATTCTGATCATTCTTAACATATTTCTATCACCCTAGATAACCACAACTATGTTTTTTGGGTTCAGGTCGTGACCAGCTTTCTCAAAGGGAGAAAGTTATGGCATATAATCACAAGAGATGTCATTAAACCTACCAAATCAATATGAAGAGCGTATTGAGGATTGTTATAGCAAAAACCATCAGATTGTAACGTGGATCCACAACACTTTAGTAACATCCATTAGCCTTTAGTTTGGTCGCTTTCAGAATCGAGATGCCCCTGCCAAGGGCATTTGGGACTTCTTACAAGAACGGTATCAAACTAGAGGTCTCTCCCACCAATATTAACTGTTAAGACAACTTCAACAACTTCGACAAGTACCATGTCCATCCATCAATGACTTTCTATCCCAAATCTCTTCTATCGGGGATAAAATTTCTCTCTCAGAACCCTTATGGACGAGTACCAAAGATGCCACCTTATTTGTCAACTATCATGATCAACAACATCTCATCCAATTTCTTATGGATCTCACCAGTGACTTTGAGCCTGTTAGAGCCTCTCTTCTTCATTATAGTCCACTTCCCACCTTGGAACAAGTCATCTCTAAACTACTTTATGAAGAAACCAGTCTTTACACTCTAAAACTCAAAGTTTGGACTCGACTCTTGACATACATCATACACGAGAAGTTCCATTACTGCAGTCTTCAAGCTCTTCATCCTATCCTTCAGGTTCATACACTTACTACCACAATTCGGGTCATAAGATTCTTTAATGCCCTGTTCGCACCTGCAAACACTATCATAAGTGCGGTCTAAGACACTCCCAACGCGAGTGTTGGAAGAATTCCAACCAACAGTCTTATGGCTTTAACTCTAATGGTGGACAATCATGCAACAATAACTTCCGAGAATATCAATCCAAATCCAGTAATCAGCACAAGCCTAACACTGCTACTTCTAGTCCCACTGTTGCTTCCACTAAATATTCTAGTCCTTCTGATTCAGCATCTACTCCTCTCACATTCACTATGAGTGATGTGGAGGCCATAGTCCAACAAGTCCTTGCACAATTTGGTACCTCTCACTCTATTGCTCTCTCAGTCACCTCAGGTAATTCATCTTGGTACTTCTATTTTGCATGTTGCAACCATATGACTTCAGATCCTACAATATTTGCTTCCATAACTTCTACTTCTCATAAGCTTACTATTCATACTGTTGATGGTTCACACATGCCAGTTAGTCATATGGGTCATGTCTCTACATCTCACATCTCTCTTCCTAAAACTTTTCTATGTCTGCTCTCACCTTAAATTTAATCTCTATTGTGCAGTTGTATAAACTTGGCCTAGTCGTTACTTTTTCTTTTTCTGATTGCTAGGTGAAGGATCGTCAAACAAGGAAAATCTTTGGGATAAGGCATAAGAGTGGATGCCTATTCGAACTCGTTAATGTCAATCTTCCTTCATGTCTCAAATTCATCAACCAGTCTACTGCCTCCACCTTATCTACAAACGATTCCAGTCCTTTGCACTCTTGCCTAGGACATATGTCTTTTGGTCATTTACAAAATTTAATCTCCAGTGGTCAGTTAGGTCGTGTCACATATCAAAACATTACTTTTGTGTCGTGTCAACTTGAAAAACAACTCGCTCTATCATTTAATAAAAGTGACTCTATTTCAACTTCTCCTTTTGATTTTATTCATTCCGATATTTTGGGACCGTCTGTTACTAGAACTATGAGAGAATCAAAATATTTTATAATTTTTGTCGATGACTATTCTCGGTTTATATGGATATATTTGCTGAAAAGACTATATGAATTACCCCAAACATGTCATGACTTTGCCCAAATGATTCAAAATCAATTTGGGCACATTGAAAAAATTTGCACAGATAATGCTATGGAGTATAAGGATTCATCTTTTATCATTATCCTTCGTCAACATGGTACCATCTCCAGGAACCTCCCAACAAAATGGTCGTGCTGAACGAAAACACTGTTATATACTTGACACTACTCGTGCACTCCTTATTTCCTCATCTTGTCCTGAGTCTTTCTGGGGGGAAGCTGCCTTGACAGTTATTTACACAATCAATCGAGTCCCCACTCTAGTCACTGGCAATCTCTCTCCTTATGATAAACTATATGGTACCTCACCTGATTATCATTCTCCTCGAGTCTTTGGATGTCAATGCTTTGTTCTTCTTCGATCTTGTTGGGGGTAAGCCTTTCTTGCGGTGGTTCCCGGTTACTAGCGGTGGAGATGTGATGAGTTGTAAAAGAGAAAACGTTAGACTACCGGCCAATGTCGTCGGTAAACCCTCTGATGGCTAAGTTAGCAAGGGTTGTAGAGAGAGAAAGCAATTTGACAGAGTTTGGGCAATGAGAGAAGAAGTGTACCTCGGCATTGAATGCTACCCCCTTATATAGGGCCATTGGTGAGTGGGCGACATGCGCTTCGGCTCAGTGCACCTGTCTCCCTTGTGTGCCTGAGCGACTGGCCGACAGGTCGGCCCCAACAGTGTCAATCGGCGCCACCTGACAGCATTGGGCGGCAGAAAAGCTAAAAAGCATGTCTGGCGTGTTGCGGGAATCAGGGAAAAGCTGGTCTATGTGTCAGGCATGTGTCTGCTATGTGTGCAAAATCCGGGATGCTGTCACTCAAGAGAATCTTCCCTGCAATCGAGGTTGTTGTCCCGTCTGACCGAAGGAGCATCCTTCGGTACGGTAAACTGTTGTCAGGGAGATGTCCCCGGGCATTAAACCTTCCATGCCGAGGTGAGCCCCGGGGGAACCCCTTTCGTCGGCCTTTGCTTTTGCTCGGCTTAAAGTATCGTCAACTGGGAACCATCCCTGGGTTGTGGGTCTCCAGTACCGGAGCGAGCCCTAGGGAGCTCCTAGTGTCGGTTTTGACTTGCTCGGCCCCCTGATAGCTGGCATGTGCTCTAGTCCTCTCGGAGGAGGTCATGGCTCCAGACTCTCTTTGGTTCGGCCCCCAACAATAGCCCCTCAACCCCTTTGGCCAGGGCATTTTGGCCGAAGTGGGGTTGACTTGGTGCCGAAGAGGTGTGCTGGTGCCGAAGAGGGAGAGTGTCGGACCACTGGATTATCTTTGGACCTGAAAAGATATCTTTGGGATAGGCTTGATTGAGGTTAATATAGTCCACACAAACCCTCCACTTGCTGGTTTTCTTCTTGACCACCGCCGTGTTGGCCAACCAGGTGGGGTAATGAACTTCTCGGATCGCCTACGCTTCGGTCAGACGATCGACTTCTTCTATGACGGCGTCAGCACGTGCAGTTACTGATTGCCGGGCTTTCTGGACGACAAGCCAGCACTCTGGACGGACGTTGATGTGATGGCTGATGAAATCCGGATCCATGCCCGGCATTTCGTAGAGCGTCCAAGCGAACACCTCCACATTGCGCTTCAGGAAGCTGACCATGGCCTCCTCATCTGCTTCGGCCAGTTGTGAGTCGATAAGAAAGAAGCGCTCCGGATCGTTGGTGCTGAGAGGCACGGTGACAAGGTCCTCGATTGATTTTGCCGAGGCACTTGTACCGACGTCCTCCAGCACTGGCTGATTTGGAACCTCCACCCAGTGAACTTGCTCAGGGGTGACCTTCCCTTTGACAGCAGCGATATAGCACTGCTTTGCAGGCATTTGGTCCCCTGTAAGCTCGTCCACTCCTCTGCTGCCGATGAATTTAATGACCTGGTGGTATGTGGAAGTCACTCCCTTAATGCTATGGACCCAGGTTCGGCCCAGGATAGCGTTGTATGGTGATGGGATGTCGACTACCACAAATTCCACCTCGGTAGTGACCGAGCCGATGGTCACTGGGATGTGGATTTTACTAAGCGGCCAAACCGAAGTCGCATTGAATCCCACTAGTGGCACGTCGGTCAGTAGTAAGTCCTCTGCCTTGTACCCCATTTTCTTGAACATGGAATAGTATTTGACATCTGCCGAGCTGCCGAGGTCGATGAGGACCCTTTGGACCTGGCAGTCGGCAACCTATAGGGTGACGACTAGGGTGTCATCGTGGGGGTGCTGAATCCTATCGGAGTCTTTATCTGAAAAAGTAATAGGGTACCTAGAGTCCGGCTTCAGCTTCTTTGGCATGGTCTGCAAGTCCTGGACTTCCTTTGCCTCTATCTACTTGAGCTCTGACCAGAGTTGCTCTTCTCGTCGGTGATCCACCATCTCATGGATCACGTTGATAATACATAGGGCCGTCTTGGGATCTTCCTTCGGTACGGCATCAATTGTTTTTTCAGTATCGACGTATTCCCCAAGGTGGACAGTGGTGACCAACTACTTGAGAAAATCCTTGTAAGCTCGGCAATTAGTCGTCAGGTGTCCTTGCTCCCTGTGGTAGGAGCACCTGAACTTGTCGTTGCCCCCTTTCGGGGTTCCCAACTGCTTCTTCAGCCATCTAAAGAACGTCTCTTTTTCGATTTTGCGATGGAGCATGAATGTCGGTTGCTTGAAGACGGTGGTGTGGGGCACGAATTCATACGGTTTGTACGTTCGGGGCTCTCCAGACTGGACATCGTTGGTTTCTTTCCTTCTGACCACACTGTTGTTGTTGGAACCATGGTCAGAGCGCTGCTCAGCCTTGCTTCTTTCCTCCTTAGCCTCCTCGAGTTTCGCATGGAGCTCAATCCTGGCCATGAGCTCATTCATGGTGGCCGGAGGGAAGAGCATCAGATTCTCGAACTCTCGGATGGAGTGATCTAGGCCGAGCTTGAATGACATCACTGCTATTTTTTGATCACAGTCTTCAATTTTGTTGTAGTGGTCCCAATACCGGGCTGCATATTGGAGCAACGATTCTAACCTCGCTCGCCGATGGCCGAGGA
>NMUG010007004.1:0-12288 GCA_002855965.1 Monotropa hypopitys
GACATTAGTCCATAATTATGAAAAGGATGATGAAGTAAGTTAAGAAAACTTGAATGATTAATGTACCTAGTTGTTCGACATATACGGTGGATACATAGGATTTCCTTATTGGATCACTTGAGTCTATAATGATATAAAGTACACTAATGCATTGGAAATTTATAGTTAAGGTGTACACTCTTTGAATGTTATGCATGAAGTAAATCAAGTAAAGAATAATCAGAGTAGCATAGTAGAAGCGTGATAGACCCATGTAGGGTTACTTAATAATTATGACACTTATGTGTATATGTGATACGCTACTTGTTGGTTGACGGTGGAAGGTGTGTGGCCTCTTTGGGCCTTGTTAATTTAATAAAAGGTATGGAGTATGACTACTTGTGTGTGAGTCCAGGTATAAGGGGAATATTGTCCCTAGATATATACATACATATATATATTGAGACGGTGTTTGGCACTTGTGTATGTGCTACGGTGGCCAGTGTGGGCAGAATAAGTATTTGTACTCATAAGGTGGCCAGTGTTGGCAGTTGGCATTTATTGCTATAAGGCATGTGTATAGCCTAAGGTGGCCAGTGTTGACAGTTTCGGCCTTTTTGGCAAGAGGTTGGTGTATAGCCTAAGGTGGCCAGTGTTGGCAGGAGATCATTATGATCATCAATTATAGCCAGGTGGGCTAGCCTTCGGGCAATTGGAGTTTTTGTTCCACAGGTGGTGGATGTTGATGAACGATATTTTTAGCCAGGTGGGCTAGTTTTCGGGCAGAAATAAATGTAATTATATTTGGGTGTGTGTGTGTGTTCACCCTAGAGTTATAAAATATATCTATTCCTTATAGGAATGTAAGAAGTTGGAAATATAAATGAATTTATATGACTTCACTCGTGTTATACATTGGTCGGAGTAGAGTTGAAGTATATGGTGGATAGATGATTATCGTTAGTAATAATCATGGTTTGGTGCACATAAAAATAGTAGTACTGCTAGAGGTACATATTTTGGAAAAGAATTGAATAGTTCATTGAAGATGGCACTTGAGGATTGGGTCCACTACAGGCAGGCTTGGAGTAGTGTTAGTCTTTTCAGAAGACTTGGCAGTTTTTAGCAGGTGGTTGTGCTGGCTAGTTTTTATAGCCTTTGTTTTAGTTAGTGGTGTAGTTTGTTAGATTATTTATGTTGTAGTAGTTGTTTTTCTTTTCAGGCGGTGTTACCTTGTTTTTTGGTTATTGCTAGTAGATGTTAGAATTATTCTATTTTGGGATTGTGAGATTTAGTCTTCTGTTGTACTAGAAGTTTTATGTTGATGTCTTATTGTGGGGTGATGTTTTACCTTGAAGTTATAAGGCATTTTATTTATTTTTATCTTGTGGTGAAGGTACCTTTTGAGATTTTTGATTATCAGAACTTGGGTTTTATCTGGAGGTGTTCTTCGTAACGTATTAGTCCAATAATTGTTTAAAATTAAATGATTATTTGGGATGGGTCGTTACACCTATGGGTTTATTAACTATTGAAAATCAATCTTTAGAAATTAATTTGATTAAAATCATGTTTTTGGTCAATGTATAGGATTATGATGTATAGATGCCCTAATCAATTGAAGAATTAAATCGAATTTTTAATTGGCCTAAACATGATACAGGAATTGGGTTGGCTATATATTATTCGGGAATTTTGATTCCTTGGGTGGATATGCACCCACGACATTGTGCAATGGGGGCTTGACTGGGACCTCCCGATGGGTCGGGTAATACGAGGAACTTTACGGGTAGCTTAGTTGACGAACTCCTACTGCGAAATTAGCCGAAACCTAATAAATCTTGAAATAAATATTTGTACGTAAATCCCTTATTTTATCAAAGGTGAGAAAACACGAAATTTGATTGTTGCCTCCCTTATTTCGTCAAGGTTGAGATGTGAAATGAAAATACTATTCTCTTTGATTTCATCAAGTTGAGCATTTTGGAAGAAAATCAAACGGATCAATGAAATTGAATTTGAAAGGAATTGGAAAGGAAATTTGGAATCAAATGGTTTTCAAGTTATGAAAATGGTCCTCATTGCATGTATACTTTACTTTTCTCGCAGTCGCATCTTATGTCCCATCTTTAAGGATATTTGGCTTTAGATTATGTCTACTAGGCTTTTGTCTAACCCTCTACCTTTTAGGTATGGATTCACTTACCTAGCTGAGGAGATTGGAGACCATTCCTTAGCTTGCTTTGGAGTGTGGCACAGGATATCCCATTTCTTGGTATCATTTACTTTTATGTTGTTTTGTCTTTCTTTAAATTTATGTACCCAGATTGTATTTGATTGGGACTTGTAAAACTCTTT
The DNA here is from genome assembly GCA_002855965.1 of Monotropa hypopitys. Taxonomy (NCBI): domain Eukaryota; kingdom Viridiplantae; phylum Streptophyta; class Magnoliopsida; order Ericales; family Ericaceae; genus Monotropa; species Monotropa hypopitys. Next base: position 2,338 of record NMUG010007004.1, read on the forward strand.
AAATATTTATTTGCTTGCTTGTGTGCTTGTATTCCCATCTTTCATTTTTTTTCGCACATTGAATTGGGTAGGAGTTTTATTACTTGTCCAATGTTGTCAACTTTTTTATATTTAAAAAAAAGGTTTGAAATTTTGGGCGTGACAACTTGGTATCAGAGAATTCGGTTTCGAAAACTTAGGCCTTTGGGGAGACATTTAGTCTCTATGGGTGCATTATTGTTTTAAATTTATGTGATGTGCTTGGAGTGATTGTGTGTGCATTACATGAGGTACCACTATTTTCTATAAATTAATTTGTGGAATCATTCGAAAATCTTTATTTGGTGTGTCCTATAGCAATGTTGATCCTCTAGTGGACCCCTTGAGTTAACCTATCATCTCTTGTTGAGTTTTGATTCAAATTTGTTGATTTTGAGTGGTTCTTGCCTCATATCCGAGATGTGGACATATGAATTCTAAGTCTTCCGTTGGCCTTTATCACTGAGTGATACTTACCTTGATTCAAGAAGTGGATCCTAGTTTGAGACTGTTAGGCTAGATGTTCCATGATCCTTGCCTCATTCTCGAGATCTGGACCCTAGACTTCAAATTCTTATGTCGATCTTCGTTCTTGGATTGCCTTATCTTTAAGAAGTGGATCTTGTATGAGTTTACCTGGTTAGAACACCAAATTATTGCCCTCCAAGTTGAGGAGGTGAGTTGGATGTAAGGTTTAGTGATAGAATCCTTTTCACTCTGCGTAGGTTCTAGAGGTGGATTGTGGATAATCCCTCTAATCATCTTTATCATTGATGTCTTTTGCTTGGATTGATGGATGCTGGGTATAGATATTGCCCTTTAGTGATGAGGAGACTCGATGTGCCTTCTTGATTGAGGTTGGAATCTTGTCTTTCCCCTTAGAGATGTGAGTCCCTTAATGGTTTCTATGAACCCCTCGTTGATTAGGTGTATGGTTGGATTCTTCCCTTTGGTAGTGTATCCTTGGGGAGTGAGTAACCGAGGAAGGATTGAAGCACAATATGTATTGATGTTGCCGGTTGTTTGACCATGGTAATTGGAAATAAGAGCCATACAGAGGGATATTATATCACGACTTGTATTTTCATAAATAATTTCTGGGAATAAATTCATTCTTTAAATCAAATCCATTGGTCCTCGGTTGAAAGTTCGGGAGGCCGTTCATCTTGAGTTAGTGTTTGAAGTTCTTTTGGATTATCGTTCTAAGGTTTAAAATTTGTTTGATGACTCTATGTCTGAAATATCCATCTCCGATTGAGTCCAATAATGTTTTAAAGTGAGTTCAATTGGTTCCTGAGAGTCGTGGATCGGTTTGGGTGTCTCGGGATGACCTGGGATGAAGTTGAGCTTGAAACCAAAATTGGGTGCTTTTGCATCATTTGGTGCACCGGTGCAAAGTGGTTCTACTAGACACTTTGCCCAGTTGCATCAGTTGGTGCACCAGTGCAAAGTGGTTCGGTTGGGAATTTGGCCAGCTGTACCGGTTGGTGCACCGATACACAAAGTTCCTGAGAAGTATTTTTGGTGCCTTTGCACCAGTGCACGGTTTTGTTGCACCGGTGCACAGAGCCTTTTGAGTGACTTTTTGTGCTCTTTAAGGGCATGTTGGTCTTTTTATTTGGGGGTAATATATATATACAGAAAACTTTCAGTAAGGACCAAACCATGTGGACTAAAAATGGACCACCATTTCTAAATCGAATTTTCATGATCCAAACCGTTCAATGTCTTTAAAATGTGTTTGATAAGGGTCCACACGGAAAACAGTCAAAAAAATGTCCGGGAAGGGCTTCATCTCGACAGTTTTTTCACAAAACTGTAATGAACAGTCTGTATAAAACTTGCTCGGATTAAGGTCTTCCCGATCATATTTTTTGACCATTTTTTACAGGGACCCTAAAAAACACCTTCTAAACACAATGGAGTAATCGGTTCATGAAAATTTGATCGGGAAGGGCTCGAAAAAGGGCGATCCGTACCTAGTCCGGACCAAACTGGTCCGGGCCTGAAGTGGACTATATATATATATATGAAATGTTAGGAATAGACTCTCATTCCCATAGGTTTGGCTCTCTCTCTCTTCCTCCTTCACGTAAGTCCCCCCTATCTCTCCCTATGTTTTTCATTTCTCCTCCTCCTATCTCTTTAATCTTTGGAGAATCTCCCCTAGGATTTGGAAGAAATCTTCTTCACTAACATCGATGAGCGTGACTAGAGCTACATGGTGATGGTCTCGGTTCGTAGAGCTATGAAGAATTCCTCATTTAGGGATTTCGAGATTCTATGGCTCCGGTGGGTAAAAATCTCTCCTACTCCCTTGTGTGTGTATGCGATTGCTTTTATTTCGTTCATTTGGGTAGTTCATGTGTTTAGATCCCTTAGGTGGCCTATGGGAGGTCTAGGGTTGAGTTATGGTGGAACTTAGGTGGTTGTGTGGCATAGGAAGGTTCTATGGAGTTAAATAAGTGATTGTTGATTGTATGCCCACTAGGTGTTTGATGAAATTTCCAAATAGGTCATGGACCAAATTGATGGGATCCTAGAGTAGTATTGTGGTCAATTGAGTTTATGTCTTACCTTAGAATAATGTGAGCGTCGTGTGTTTGATGAAATGCTTGATTGGGTCTTGAAGTCAAATTGTGGTTGTAAGAGTGCTATGGAAGATTATAGTAGCATAGAATGGCTTTGGAATTTCATGGTGACCAAGTGTTCGATGAAATTCCCGAGAGAGGTCTTGAGATGAAGTTTGTGGTAAGATGATGGTAGGTCACCTTAGAACTTATGTGTGGATGTACCTGGGTGATAGAAGACTTAAAAGGCATTTGTGGACCCTTGAAACTCATGGGGCATCAAGTGTTCGATGAAATTCCAATAGTGGTAATTGTATCAATTTGAGTGCATATGTGACTGTCTAGAGGCCTTGGAGTAGGAACCGAAATGTTGGGATGGTGGTTGGATACCCTCTTGTATACTTGGTGTATTGACCTAATTGAAAATTCGATTGGTAAGGAATTGAGAAGTAAGGTAGCCCCTCGTGTTGTTGATATCAACTTGGGATCTCCCTTGACACCGTCAAGGTGGAGAATGTTAGAATGGTTGGTTCACCCTCTTGGTGTCGTCAAGGTGGAGTATTGGTCCTAAAACACTTAGTCATACGTAAATGGTGGTACTTGAGTTATGAATCGAAGAAGTTAACAAATTGAATCGATATAACCAATGAACTTCAAATGCGGAGTACGTGTCCTACGAGGGATACTCGTGATAAATCATGAATCCATCATTTATGGTTCACAAATGTATCGAAAGGGAATAAAATTCTAGCTTCGGCTAAAAGTGGTAACCGATAGGGGTTTGATACTTTGGCAGTAATGGACTTATGATGAGATTCCCTAGATAGTCGCACCATCCATGACATTGTGCCCAATTGGAATAGACTTATGATGGAATTCTTTGGATGGTCGCGACACCACTTTGAGCACAATGGGGGTAGCATAGCCCTTTCAATAAGTTGGGAAATGGAAGAAGGAAAGGATAGTGTATTGACAGGCCATTATACCGGACCTACCCTATCGACGTTACACACCCCAAACATGATAAAAGAGGATAGTAGGATAAATTTATAATGGACTTATGATGGGATTCCTAGATTTATCCATAGTATGAGATATGTGGGATGAATTGGAAATGGATTTATGATGGGATTTATAGATTCACCCTTATGAAAATGAACTCAAAGGAATAACTATAGAATCGATTCTCAAATATGATAAAAGAACATGAAAGAATAAATCAACAATGGACTTATGATGGGATTCTTGGATTTACCCGTATTGTAGTGTTTTGGACTCAATTCTCTAATATGGTGAAAGAAGATGGTAGGATAAATTTGTAATGGACTTATGATGGGATTCCGAGATTTATCCATGTTCCTTCATTAGGAAAGTAATCCGGAAATATAAATAATGTGTATAACAAGGACATAGTAACTTCACTTGTATTCGTGCCTAGAAGGAAAGAAATAAATGTCGGTTAACCCTCACCTCATTAACGTTAAGGGTATTGGAAATATACCTAAACCACGCAAATATCTCAAAGTGGCATTTGAACCTAATCAATAATGATGTTTAAGGTCAAAGAATGATTCGGGTTATACGAGTTATTGACGTTCTAGTGAGATGGTTCTTAGTTTCTTTTAATAGAGATTTAAGGTGGTCTTACTCTAGTAGTGAAGGTAAGTGTTATGATCCAGTTGTGATTTATTTTAGTTGAGTCTTGGAGACTTAGTGATGTGTTCATTGATATTGAGGACTTGAGTCATTGATCATGGTTAGTTGCACATTCGAGTTTAGTGTACCTTGAGGAGTTTCGGTCACTTTATATACTTGGGTTCTTTTCTATTCTTGTATGCCTTGCTTGTTGTCACTTGTGCACACACACTCCATATGCATGCACGGTAGTAGTAGTAGTGGTTTTTCTCACTGAGCATGTGGAATGCTCAAACCCTCCTCCCTTTCCCCCAGTTTTCTTCGCAGGGATAGGAGGCTTTGTTGATTGAAGTTTGAGTCAGCTTCCAGACTTTCTTGGGAGCTTTGTCACTCTTGTTTCAGTTACATTTCTTGTACCACTGTATTTCATTTTAGTTGTATCAGTTGTAGTTAGCCAGTGTACTTGTTTAGTTCTGCACTATTACTTCTTTGTACCCCTTTCTTGTATTATATTGTACACTGTCTGGTTATCTTTACTGTTTAGCTTATGTGTAGCAAGTGGCTCTCCCCAATTTAATTATTATCCATTTTATTGATTTGAAAAAACATGGTTTGAAAATTTGGGGTGTGACAACTTGGTATCAGAGCTTTCGGTTAGATTACCTTGGAACCATGGGGAGACACTTAGTCTCTATAGGTTTCTCGTGGTCATTGCATTAGGTGGTTGTCGTATTCATGTGCATGTAGCACACTATTGCACCATGGAATTGTGTCTTGAAGGTATCATGTATGTTCTGTCTCCTTCTATCGGTGTTGTGTTCCTTCGGTCCATTAAAAGTTGAGCATTATTCTTGTGTGGCAATTCAGTTGCTTTGTTGTAGTTATGCCTCCCTTTGGTCTTCGTTCCTTGCATTCGTGGTGCATGTCTTGTCATCCTTGTTTGGTATTGGGCTCCTCTGTGTCAATAGAGTTGAGTTTGTGGAGTAGTAATGAGGTAGAAATCATTAGTATTATTTGGAATTCTTTGCATTTGTTCCTTGCCTCGTTGGTTGGGAGGTGGAACCTTGGCTGTAATGGTATGTTGCTTTCAGTCCCTCTTCTATGCCTTCTAGTTATAGATTGGCATTGGTTTCATCGTCAGTATTTTCCTTATCTCATTCTATCTGGTGTATACTTGTTGTACTCGTTCCTTACCTTGTTGTTTGGAGAGGTGGAATTTAACCTTTAACGGTATGATGTGTTAGGTCTTTTGTGGTCTTGGTCATCGTTTGGTGTTGAATATATCTATTGGGACCTTTCAAGTTTGGGAGGATTGGTTATTTTCTGTTGTTAGAGCATGAGTTCTCTTGCGGTTGTTGGAATTTAGGCATTTCGATCCGTTCGAGTTTATAATTTTTCTTAGTCCTATAAAAAATCTTGAGCTGTTGCCGAGGTTTTAAGATATTTCTCTTTAATAGGTATGACCTGTTGGTCATAATCTTTTCTAAGATCATCTTAGTTTGGTTAGCCATAAGTCTAAGTTAGTATGTTAAAGTTTTCTCGGGTTAGCAGTTGGCTTAAGGTGTGAGTTGGGATGCATTTATCCTTTGTTCGATGTTTTATATTTTGATAGAATTGGTCAAGTTGACCATTTGGAGTCCTATATTCGATGGTTGTGTGTTGGTCTTAGGTCTGTTTTGTGTTCGATGATCTAGTCGATTGATGAAGTTGCATGTGCATGCCATGTTCATCTCTATGGTTTCCTCGTTAGGCGATCCAATTAAGGCCAACCCTTGGCTTATTAGGATCCTTAAGATCTTCGATACGTTCAAAATCGTTAATAGTGGCACTAGAGTATCCCTTCCTGTATGTTAACTCGTTGAAGAAGCCACAGTACGATGGAGTGCGGTTGTAAAAGTAATAAGAAATTTTCTAAAGATCTCGATGCGGGTTGAGTTATCTCCCAATCCATTTCCTATTTTCGAATCTTGTCCCGTCTTGTGCCTGAGCCGGTTGGCTCGTAGGATTTTAAGCGTAGAATGATGAATTCATTTTGCAAATTATATTCGACCTTTTGTTGTGAGGCGATGGAGTCTTAATCTAGCGTTCCTCTTATAGGTGTTCCTTGGCATCAGATTGAAGTTTTTCTTGTATTTGTTGCTTTTGTTGTACCTTAGTTACGACTCGTTGTGGAGCTTGTTGACTCCTTAATAGCATTCAGTTGAGTAGTATCTCGTTTGATGTATATTGTAAAAAATTTTGACTCCTTGATGGCATTTCCTTGACTTGCGTCTTGTGTGATTTATGTTATAGACTTCTCAAATTCCTTGTGGTATCTCATTCAAGCTATATCTCAATTTATGACTCACACATGTAGTGTGTTGCTTTATTCCGAACTTCTAGTTGGGTGACATTTTTCGACCTTGTCTCATTCTTGATTCCGGTAGAAATTTCCCATGTTCGAAGGATGTTGTGTTCTCGTGCTTGTCTCTCTATCGACATTGCATCGTTGGCTTGAATACTAGTAGTTTCATTCCTGGTTGCAAAACTCTAGTCGAATAAGAGAATCCCCAATTTTCATCGGTTATGGTTTGGCATTGAACGTGTGTAATCATTAGAGAGAAGTTCGTGGACCAAAGATGTATGTACCTGACTAGCCGTAGGAAATTTGGGTGCGAATGCATGTTGGTGTATAGACTTGGTGTGTGTTTGGTGTTAAGCCACCTTGTTTTGGCTTAACATATACATATTTTGGTGTACGTGTATGTGAGAGTACTTCTTTGCTATGTGATATACGTGTGACGTGTATGAATTGGTTTGAGAAGAGCTACCGGCTGGGGCATATCAAAACAAACCACCAAGGTCACACGGTTATCATACTAGAGTGTGTGTGCATTTGGTATTGTGTGTTCTTTGGCTTGCGGATTTTGGAGCATGTTCATATGTTGCATTTATTTAGGCTAGCTCATGGGTGTTGGTACGATGATGTATTCTCATTAGTTATAATTTCCCAAGCATTCATGCAAACTACTTTAAAGTCGTGTTGGCATATCGGTGTGTCCTTGGCATATCAGCATATCGGCGTGTCCTTAGCGTGTCAGCGTATTGGCATGTCCTTGGCATATCGGTGTATCGGTGTACCCATGGTATGTCCGTCGGCATGTGGATGTGAAGCGTACCATTGCATCGTACAAATCGTGAATCAACCATTAGATGTTAAAGTAAGAATGTATCTATGTCTGACCGTGTGTCCATCGAGTATCCGAATAACCGTATCAAATCCAATCATCCTTGTTGAAAATGCTAACGCGTTGCTTGGAAACCAACTCTTGTGTAATATTTGGTAGAGACGAGTTTTGATTCCCGATTCAAATATTGAGGAATATAGTTCCTTCAGTTTCGGTAGTCGTGTTTGGTTTGATGTTTATCCTCTCTCCTCTCTTATCTTATTTCGAGGACGAAATTTCTTTAACGGGTATGAGATGTCACAACTCTTATTATTATAAATAATTTGTGGGAATAAATTCATTCTTTAAATAAAATTCATCGGTCCTTGGTTGAAAGTTCGGGAGGCCGTTCATCTTGAATTAGTGCTTGAAGTTCTTTTGGATTATCATTCTAAGGTTTAAAATTTGTTTGATGACTCTACGTCTCAAATATCCATCTCCGATTGAGTCCAATGATGTTTTGAATTGAATTCAATTGATTTCCGAGAGTCGTGGATCAATTTGGGGTGTCTTGGGATGGCCCGGGATGAAGTTGGGCTTAAAAGCAAAATTGGGTGCCTGTGCACTGGTTGGTGCACCAGTGCAAAGTGGCTCTACCCAGTTGCACCGGTTGGTGCACCGGTACAAAGTGGTTCTGATGGATACTTTGTCCAGTTGCACCAGTTGGTGCACCGGTGCAAAGTGGTTCGGTTGGGAATTTGGCTAGCTGTACCGGTTGGTGCACCGGTGCATAGAGTTCCTGAGAAGTATTTTTGGTGCCTTTGCACCGGTGCACGGTTTTGTTGCACCGGTGCATAGAGCCTTCTGAGTGACTTTTTGTGCTCATTAAGGGCATTTTGATCTTTTCACTTGGAGTCATATATATATATATGAAATGTTAGGGATAAGCCCTCCTTCCTACAGGCTTGGCTCTCTCTCTTCCTCCCTCATGCAAGTCCCCCTTCTCTCTCTATGTTTTTCATTTCTCCTACTCCCTTCTCTTTAATTTTTGGAGAACCTCCCCTAGGATGTGGAAGAAATCCTCTTCACTAACGTCATTGAGCATGACGAGAGCTACGCGGTGGTGGTCTTGAATTATGGAGCTATGAAGAATTCATCATCTAGGGATTTCGAGATTCTATGGCTCCGGTGGGTAAAAATCTCTCCTACTCCTTTGTGTGTGTATGTGATTGCTTTCATTTCGTCCATTTGGGTAGTTCATGTGTTTAGATCCCTTGGGTGGCCTATGGGAGGTCTAGGGTTGAGTTATGGTGGAACTTAGGTGGTTGTGTGGCATAGGAAAGTTCTATGGAGTTAAATAAGTGATTGTTGATTGTTTGCCCACTAGGTATTTGATGAAATTCTTAAATAGATTGTGGACCAAATTGATGGGATCCTAGAGTTGTATTGTGGTCAATTGAGTTTATGTCTCACTCTAGAATAATATGAGCGTCATGTGTTTGATGAAATGCTTGATTTGGTCTTGAAGTCAAATTGTGGTTGTTAGAGTGTTAGGGAAGATTGTAGTAGCATCGAATGGCTTTGGAATTTCATGGTGACCAAGTGTTCGACGAAATTCTTGAGAGAGGTATTGAGTTGAATTTTGGGGTAAGATAAGGGTAGGTCACCTTAGAACTTATGTGTGGATGTACTTGGGTGATAGAAGACTTAGAAGGCATTTGTGGACCCTTGGAACTCATTGGGCATCAAGTGTTCGATGAAATTCCAATAGTGGTAATTGAATCAATTTGAGTGCATACGTGACTGCTAGAGGCCTTGGAGTAGGAACTGAATATTGGGATGGTGGTTGGATACCCTCTTGTATACTTGGTGTATTGACTTAGTTGGAAATTCGATTGGAAAGGAATTGAAAAGTAAGGTAGCCCCTCATGTTGTTGAATCGACTTGGGATCTCCCTTGACACCGTCAAGGTGGAGAATGTTAGAATGGTTGGTTCACCCTCTTGGTGTCGTCAAGGTGGAGTATTGGTCCTAAAACACTTAGTCAAATGTAAATGGTGGTACTTGAGTTATGAATCGAAGAAGTTAACTAATTGAATCGACATAATCAATGAACTTCGAATGCGGAGGATGTGCCCTATGAGGGATACTCGTGATAAATCATGAATCCGTCACTTATGGTTCACAAATGTATCGAAAGGGAATAAAATGCTAGCTTTGGCTAAGAGTGGTAACCGATAGGGGTTTGATACTTTGGCAGGAATGGACTTATGACGGGATTCCCTGGATGGTCGCACCATTCATGACATTGTGCCCAATGAAAATGGGTTTATGATGGGATTCCTTGGATGGTCGCACCACCATGTTGAGCACAATGGGGGTAGCGTAGCCCTCCCAATGAGTTGGGGAATGACGTAAGGAAAGGATAGTGTGTTGACAAGCCATTATACCAGACCTACCCTATCGACGTTACACACCCCAAACATGATAAAAGGGGATTGTAGGATAAATCCAAAATGGACTTATGATGAGATTTCTTGATTTATCCATAGTATGAGATATGTGGGATGAATTGGAAATGGA
>NMUG010007005.1:0-12285 GCA_002855965.1 Monotropa hypopitys
TTTATGGAGTAGTGTGAGACTTTTGTGAAGACTTGTGGATTAGTGACATTTGTTAATCTAAGTAGTTGACCTTAAGTGTATCGGTCTCTTGATTTCTATCCTTGGTGCCGAACTAATCTTGAGTTCCATCTTTGTTTCAATTATGGTGTTTTTGGTTCCTTCATTCCTTTCAAATCGTATCGGTATACCCATATCGGTTCAACATGTGTTGTTGACGTCCAGAGTTCAGATTTTTGGGGTGTTGGTACGAAATTGTTTGGGTGATATCGATTCCCTTGTGGTGTTCTGGAGATATAGTCTTTGAACCTCGCCTTCCTTGTTAGGATCTCCCTCTAAGCGAATAGATGGAGGTGGTAAAAGGTAGCAGAAGCGTTGTGTCTTCCTCCTTTCGATGGATTCTCTTTCCTTAATTTGGCATTTCTTGGTGATTGTTCATGTTGTCCTATCTTATCCCTTATCGTGGATACCTCTGTCGTTGGTTATGGCTTGAGAATTGGGTTGTGATGGTTATCCTTTCTCCATGACTCTCCTCAAAATCGTCGTATTTTGACTATTCAGGCAAGTATGGATTGCGGAATGCTTATAAGAATGTACAATTTGAATTTTCCCTCGTGTAAGTACCTTACTGGATTCATTCTTGGATTGATAACCTTCTTCGGAATTGTAAATTCTTGGTCTGATTAGGTTAACATCTCGAATAGTGAGAGCCTTGTCCTCGTCATTGGTCCGTGTTCCTGTTGGTTTTGAGGAACAACTTGTTTGCATCTTGGATTCGAGAGGAATATTCGGTATTGTTCAACCCTTGTAAGGACTTCCTTCTTCTTGTTGTGTCCTTGACTTTTAGTTGTGTAAAATTTCGATGACGAAATTCCTTTAAGGAAGATGGATTGTAACGGTTCAGAAAATATTTAATATAATTTCCCGTTATCTCAAATCACTCTTAGGAATTATTCTTTAAATTCCTTTAAATTCATATTCAAGGAAAATCCTTGAATTAATATTCCATTTCAAAGGGTTACAAATCAATTTCTAATCGATTTTATATATTCCCGAGCTTTCCCGAGATGATTGGTTGAATCACGAGGAGATTAGTATGCTCGATGTGGAAATTTGATATAGTTGTGGATGTTCGGGTGATTGCCACGAGTGTATGGCAATCACATTTCGAGTAATCGGATTCTCCCAAAATCTCCCGATATTTCGATATATATATATATATATATATATTAGACTCCATCCCCTTGCATTTCGATATGCATAATCTGAGGATTGGTCTGGCCACCTTGCATTTTGATATGCAAAGGGGGCATATCGAAATGCCCCTTTGTTATTTTTCTTTAGAGAGTTTCCCCTCCCCTTCCTTCCTTGCATATTTCGATATACACTTGGTGTATATCAAAATGCAATCTCCTAGGGCTTATATCAAAATGGCTATATTTTGATATGCACATACGTACATATCGATATACAAATATCTCTGCTCATTTTTTCTTCAGCCGTATTTCGATATACCATTAGGAGGTATATCAAAATACCCTCTTGTGTGACTCCTTCCCCGTGTGTTGTATTTCGATATACCCATCTTGGGGTATATCGAAAATAAAACCCTCTGCTGAGTTTTGGTTAAGGAGTATTTCGATATGCATCTTGAGTGCATATCGAAATGTAGATTTTCTGGGCAAATCTGAACGAGTGCATATCGATATATGCTCTTCAGTAAGGGCATTTTCGGGATGAATTTTAGGGTTGTATATATATTCATTTTATACACAACCCTACGTGTGTATCACTCTCAACACACACCAGCAGCCACCCAACATCTCTCTCTCATCTCTCATGTTTCTCCTCTCTCTCCCACTTCTCTCTTTGTTTGAAGGGTTTTGCCTTCAAATCCTTCACAAAGCTTGCTCATCTAGCTTCCCTCTACGCATTGACGTACATAGCTATGTGGATTTCATCAAGAACTCTCTTCTAGAGTGTTTGGTGTCTTACTGCTCAAAGGTAGAGTATTTCTAACCTATGTTTAAATGTTCTAGATCCTTCTCCCTCTACCTTTTTTATACGAAATTTAGAGTATGTATGTCTAGGGTTAGTCCTAAGGTTTCCATTGTACGTATATTGGGTCTAGGACTCAATTGGCCTTGGATACAACATTCCTATGACTTCAATTTCATGTTTCTAAAGATAAAATTGAAACCCCCCAATTTTTACTATAAACCCTAATTTTGTTTTATTCGACAAATTTTGGGGAAATGACAATTGGCCTTGGAAACATCAAATTGGATTGTTGAATTGAACATTGATATATTGATACCTCTAAAAGCATTGAAATTTGGCCATTGGCCTAAAATTGGAAATTTTGAGAAATTTGAAGTTTAAATCGAATAGTGGTTTAATATACATATCGATCCTTGAGTTGGCTATATTTATAGGATTTTGATCCCCGGGATTTTGATCGCTGAACGTTCTACGTTCACGATATTATGCAATAGGGGTTTGACTGGACTCTCTCATCGAGTCGGGTAATACGAGAAATTATATGATTAGATAGTTGACAAGCATCTAGCGCGGAATTAATATTCTAAACTCTTAATTATAAATGATTAATCTTATATTGATAAGGAATTGGAAAATCATTTGGTGAATCCTTATTTTGATGAGGTGTGGTTTTGACACGGTCACTTGATGTTTGAAAAGAAATTGGAACTTAATTGGGTTATTGGAAGCAAATCTTGGAAGTTCACTCACACTTGACTACTTTAAATTGGAAACTTATTGGACTCTCTTGCATGGATCACATTCATGCTTTCTTGTACACTCTCACGCACACACAACTATTGCATATATTATATGTTTATATTTCCTCTACTAGGTGTATGTCCAATCCTCTATTTTTAGGGAAAGATCCTTTGGCTTAGCTTGGGAGTGGAGTTCCAAGACTTTGGAAGAGCTTTGAAGACTTTAAAGTTGTAATGCACTTCTTATTTATATTTCTGCACTTCACTTATTTTCATTTGGTACCCGGGTCTGTAATAATGAAAACTAAATCATTTACTCTTTCACTTTCCTATTTGTGGTTTGGCATGTGGTATGGACATGCGTTTGATGGTTGATATATATATATATATTATAGTATTTCATTTAAACGCTCTAATATCTTTTTTCAAAAAATAGTTTAAATTCCGGGACCGTTACACCATCACTGCATCCTCCTGTCACCTGCCACACGCCACCTCCACCGTCGCACCAATCACCTCTCTCTCTCTCTCTCGTCGAACTCTCTCTCTCTCTCTCTCTCTCTCTCTTTTCTCTCTATACACATCTCATCTCTCTCCTCCTCCTCAATGTGGTTCAAGACACATCACTGTTTTTTTCCTCCTCTATTGTTTGCACACACAGTGCACTATAAGTAAGATATTAACATTTAAAATCTTTTTAACTTTTTATTAAAATTATCTTTTTGCCCTTATAGTTTCATAATTTATTAATTAGACACTAATTAAAATTTTGAATTTTAGGTTTAATTTTACATATTTTTTCTTCAACTTTAAGTTATTGTCTTTCATCAATTAGGCTCAATCCCGGAAAATTGTCTTTACAACTAAAATTTATTTTTAAATAATATAATCGTTACAAAAAATTCGAATCTCACAACTACTATCATTATATATAAATATAAATTACTATTTTTATATCAAATTGCACCATAAGTTAAGTAACAAAATATGATAATATAGTTTAAACTTAAAGTTTTAAGTGCATAACATGATAACCGTTATTTCCTCTAAAGATGGTTCAATAAACAACTCAAATGTGAATAAAATAAAAAGTTGATTAATGTTATTATTTAAAAATATATTTTTCACACTTTTGAAGTGTGGAGTGATTAAACGTACACAAAAAATATAAAATAAAATTTAAAAAAATAAATACAAAATTAGGAAAATATTTTGTCAAAAATTTAGGATAATTTTTTTTATTTTGATCCCAATCTAAATTCCAAAGGGTGTAGGCCCCCATCCCAGGACCACATACGAACGATCTAAGTTGATAAATTTTGAAATAATATTTTAAATAATTCTATACAAAATTAACGCAATCAGATAACGTAAGTACTTCATTCAATTTCTTTAAGAAATAAGGCTTAAATAACTGATACCGACTGGTATCGTGAGACCCTGCAAAAATAATTCGAGCAGTTGATAAATTTTAAAATAATATTTTAAACGATTCTATAGAAAATTAGCGTAATTCGATAAATATAAATACTTCATCCAATTTCATTCAAAAGTTAAACCTAAATGACCGGTATCATCAGATATCTTGAATATCGCCCGAGATTCGTACGGGGTGATATGTATTGACATGTACCAATAGGTATTGAGACTGAGATGGTACGAAAGGGTTTGTGGTACCATTTTCTTCAAAATCTGATACATAACGAACAGTACCAAGCGATATGGAATAGTATTCAAAGCCCTAGATCAAGAATGAATTTGGTCATCTCTGTCCCTGACCCAATACCTGAACGGGTATTCAATTTCGTCCTTGTAACATCTTATTCCGAATAAACCTTTAAATGAGGAATATAATGAATGGCCATGCTAAAAAAATTCCCAAAACTTCAAGTGATATGTAACCATAAACTAGAAAATCATAAGATATGACAACCCAATTTAAATTCTCAAACACAAGCGTAACTTACTATAATATTCCATTACAACCCACAGTGGAAGACAAAATAATAAAGAAGTATCTATACACAAGATCTCTCAAATCAAACTAAAAGCTCACTGAAAACATCGACTAAATAATAAAGAAGTATCTATACACAAGATCTCTCAAACCAAACTAAAAGCTCAGTGGAAACATAAACCACGACCCAAGTGAAACAATATAAGACTAATCACCAAGATCTGACAACTCTCAAGCTATCTCCAACCAAGCATAACTGATAGCTCCAAGTACTGTAGTAGACCAGATCCAAACATCCTTAATCTTGATTTCTATGCAACCAAAAATAAAGACAACAAACAAGAAAATCTATGAGTTTGTTAGATATGTAATACATATGGCTAACAAACCTCAAATAACAAATGTACTAAAACGAAGTACAATACTACAACAGTGCATAAATCTGAAATACAATAAACTGAGATGGCATAAGAAGTAAATCTAATGTTCAATACAAAGTATCCCAAGGTACCACCTACACAAGATATTCCAAGTACCACACGATACCCCTGCTGCACAATATATATATCAAGTATGACACGGTACCACCTGCTGCACAAAATATGTATCAAGTACCACACGGTACCACCTGCTGTACAAAATATGTATCAAGTACCACAGAGTACCACCTGCCCAAGATATAATCCAACATATAGAATAGAAGGTGCATAAAAGAGATGTCACTGGATACACCACAAGTACTAACATATGTATTCATAAGGGAATTTCATATATGGCAGGTTTGTCATGTTATGAATTATGACCACATTATGATATTTTCCACACATGCATACGCAAACCATTACATGCTCAACCCAAAGCCTCATATTCCGTTCACAAGTAACTAAAGTAATTGATGGCTTTAACTACACGTCCACATATGCATCATCCTCTATGCCTTTGACAAGTTGTTACACAAGCATTCATCCATAATACTTATAATATAAATCACTCTCTTTCTTATTTTAGATGATTAGACTCGCAAGCCCATTATGATGCATCATAACTTTCCATCTCATCACAAGGTCTTGTATAAAAATCACACAACGACCACATTCAATTATATTTCTTTTTCTTATCAATGAGGAATGTCTCACATTACGTCTTGCATTGTCCACATAATGCATTCATCAACACTCTATACCCATTCATGGCTGACAAGCCCAATAATTGCCAACACTGGCCACCGGTATAGATTCATGGCTTTCTAGTCGAAGTATATGCCCAAACTGTCCACAGAACTTATTCAAGGCCTAAGGCCGATGTTCCGTGCCCATATTGGCCACCGATATACCATTTTGATTAACATCAAACATTTGCCCACACTGGCCACCAGTATATCAACATATCACATTCACCACACGTCCCACGCATGATCTGCAAGAACTTTTGTTCCAAATATCACCACCACATATCTTTTCTTTCTTTTTAACTTTTCCCATAACATGCATTTCACATATTTCTACATAAGGGGAGTGTGAACAACAAGATAGATTTCATTAACTATCATAGTGAATCATGCCATCTACGTACTCACATGCAATTGTCTTTCAATACAGAATTTTTCCACCATTTTCCGTATTCTTTTATTTAGGGATTCACACCATACCACGTACACACACAATCCGTGAATCAAAGGATTGTCATTCAATTTTCTTTCTTTAAACAATTACCCTACAATTATACACTTGTAAGGACAATGCAACTATATTCGCATATATATAACATCAAACGTCATATCTACCAAACTCACCGAAATACCACAGGAATGGTGCCGATGCTATCTCCTCGGAATATTGGATGCCTCGCTCCAAAAATTACCTATATCAATTACACTATCACTATCGGTACTACAAAATGCATACAAGAATTATAATCAATTAAGACAATCCTCTACCTCATGGCCCCAACCTTCTACTACATACTCAAGCGAATTGACAAATACTAAAATTGACGAATCTCACGACATTGAAACACCTCTCACTAGCTCAAGTCAAATCTATACCCATCACAATTACTAATTCCCAAAAATTCATACATCAAAACACCCACCAGACATGTTCTCTGATTCTTGTTAACACCATACATCCACAACTATGATACATACATGGTACGACACCTACAAGTGTAATACTCATCACCGGGACTAGACAATTACACCCAAATCATAATCCCTCCAAGAGATACATAAATTTTAGATCTACCACTCATACTACCACAAATCAATTATCAATACATAAACATAACCTCTCAACGACTTTCATTATGTAATCCTCAAGACAAACCTTCCATACATGAACCATCCCTTACAAGATCTAAAATCCCCCCAACAACGAAGATATGAAATCGAAGAAAACATACAGTGTATGACGATCTCCTCGCTCCAAGGATTCCAAATCCGGACTCGGATCGTCTCTCGGGCCTCAAACCTTCAAGGAATTGAAGAATCTCTCTCTACTTTCTCCTCTCTCTCTAGGCTCACATGGATGAAAATGGGTGATAAAATTGAACTCCCCATCCCTAATATACATTAGGGAAGTTATAAAATGATTAGGGGTCATTTTCTGCACAAATCCACAGCCTTCGTCCGGACAAGCTCAATTCCTCATCCTGACGACCACCCTTCGTCCGGACGACCGAAGACTATGGTCCGGACGACCATACCTGCACAACTTTGCCCAACCCTATGGTCACTCGTCCGGACGACCAAAATCCTTGGTCCGGAAAAGCACAACAATGTTCATTTTTTCATTTCGTATTTTGACCATAACTTTTTCGTTCGAACTCGGATTTAGTCCATTCAAATTGCGTTATTTCTGTAATTTCACCCTCTACAACTTTCATGAAGAAGATACTTTTATTTTTAGAATAGTTATAGGTCAAAATAGGTCTACAATGCAATATATACATTGCCGGAACTCAATTCCTACATACCCACTTCATACCAAGAATTCTCATCACCTCCTAACTTGCCCGAAATAACTTTTTATAATCTCATGTACCTCAATACAAATTACCAATAACCTCAAATCAAATTTCAAACTTTATTTCCCACCCAATTCAACCCCAAAACTTTTCATATCCTTTCTCCCTCGCATTACACTACTTGCATGCCAATACTTATACAATACAATCATTTGGATTAACTTAATAATTAATTCACCTATATAATCCATTTAATCGGGTTAAATAGGAACGAGTGTTACAACTCTCCCCCACTTAATAGGATTTTGGCCCTGAAATCAAAATTCAAAAAGTTACACCCTTTTCAATAGACTCTTATTCAACTCTCAATCAAAACACCACTCTCTACTCCGACACTTCGAGAACACCATGTGTTCTATTTGATTCCGAAGACTTCCAATATGAAGGGAATGTTAGCTAGACGTCCTTCAAACCAGACCTCGAGGCAACTGTCTGGCATCACACAATTATTCCGAAATCTCGCAACCAACAACTATTCTGAACTCAAGGATACAACATCCAAATCATATTGGATCACAATGCTCTCACTCAAATAACTCACACTAGAGTATTTGATTTACACCACAACTATCAACATTTTATTTCTTAACAAGGAAGGATACATCTCATGCACACAACTCAAGAATGGAAACAAAGTTCGCACCTCTTACCAACACGTGGACCAAAAGTCCTTACTCTTATTAACTTAATGCATCCCATGCACAATTACGATTCGAAGAATTTCCCCGGTACCATAAAGGTACGAATATACGTCCCATGTATATTCTGGTACGTCCCACGCACCAATTGCTTTGTCATCCAAAACTGACCATACATCCCACGTAGGCCCTGTTCATATATATATATATAGATACATCTTTCAACAACTCTTTTCTCAAAACATTGTCCGCACCCCGATCACTTCTAAAGTCATGCATATGCTTAACACATGCAACATGAACATGCCACTTTCCACATTTGTGCAATTACTTTAAACAAATAAGAACGCACATGACACGTAATATTACACCTGACTATCACACACCCACAACAACCATTTATATGCCAACTTAGATGACAATTATTTTCTATATTGCTTGCCATACCACACTTTCCACTACACTATGCTAAGTACATTATACATGCACCACAAGCATAAATGCAAGCAATCAGAAATATACCACCATATGGATGCACGTTAAATAAAGCATACAACCAAACAAAAGTACCGAACATAAATAAAGTATACATGTCATGTCTCTTTGTCATTCATGCATCCCCCTCGATGTTAAAACCATGTTCTTTCCAGAACCCAAAGTCACATTCTTCCCTTTGCCATTTTCGAGAGAAACTCTATTTGCCCCTATCCGCTCCAAAGTTAAATTCTTGGAACACTAATTTTTCTTGTAACGACCTAGAATTTTAAATGTAGTTTTTTTAAATGAAAATGTATATTTTTATAATCAATGAAGGTTGGGGTTTGATAGATGATAATCTAGCAATTTGGAGTGGTGAGGATCACCGGTATTGAGTTGATATGATTTTCGATCGTTCTGGTAATGTACCAAGGGCGTTCGAGGCCCATTACGACCCCGATATTTTCTGATAATTGAACTTTAGTATTCATGACAGTTGTAGAGAATTTCATTAAGAATCCAACGCAACTTAAATCGTCTCAATCGGAGGTCGGACGAAGAAGTTATGCCCGATTTACCTCGTAGCAGTTTTTCCTTTGGTTCAGCGAAACTGGTTATCGATAACCAAGGATTTCGGGTTATCGATAACCCAATCAGCCCATACAAATGCCCGAGAAATTGGTTATCAATAACACACCCTTCATGTTATCGATAACCGGTTGCCCATAGTAATTCCCGCACGTGTGGTTATCGATAACAAGCTCTTCATGTTATCGATAACCAGCTGTTGTGTGTGTGGTTATCGATAACACGCTCTTTATGTTATCGATAACCAGTTGTTCACAGACTCCCTTGTTATAACCCGCGAGTGTGGTTATCGATAACAGGGTCTGCATGTTATCGATAACAGGCCAGTCGGACAGCAATTCATTAAGGGTTTTTTGGTCTTTTTCTAGGGGCTATATATATCATTTTTACCCCGATTTTTGGCCATCTCCCTCATTTTTGAAACCCTAATTCTCACTTTAACCCTCTCTCTCTACTTCCATAGCTACCCTCTCACTTCTCTCTAAAAATTGAAGGCCTTCCAAGCCCCGGTTGAAGTTTTGGCAAGAGTTAACGTCGCTCCTTGCGTTGAGAGCTATTCGGCAAGCTCCATAGCGAATCCATCCGTCGAGATTCATGTCCTAAGGTTTGGTTGGAGCTTCTTGAGGTAGGATATGTCCATCTCTAGTATGTTCTCGATTGTGCCTTCCCCCTCTCTCCCTTGAAATCTTGTCAATTTGTGTAAAATTCGTATATAACATGTCATGGTCAAATTGACCTAGGGTTTGAGGTTAAATGATGAAATTGATGGTATGTATGGAGTCCTTAGGGTTGTATACATACACCTAAGACAAGGTCCAATTTCATGTTTGAATAACATATATGAAAAGCCCCAATTTTTGATAAACCTTAATGCACAAATTTGGGGTTTTTGGTCTATATGACATCGAATGGTAAAATTGACTTCGTATATGTGAAATTGGGCATAAATAAATCTTAACAGATGGGGTTTGGGTGGTGGTCATGTATAATAAATTTTAGTCGCACATTGACCATGTTGCGTGATATTGTCCTTTGATTGGAATTGAACGAAATTATGATAGCGACCACCCATGACACTACTAGTGTGTGCTAAGGAACTTGGCACAATTGATCAAACACTTGACAATACTTGATGGCCATGATCACGATGGCATACTAGCCTCAGCTAGGAATATGATGACCATGTCAATCATGGTATACTAGCCCTCGGTTAGGAATGATGCTACTTAATGGCCATGATTACATGGTATACTAGCTTTGGCTAGGAATATTGACGACCATGACATATAGTATACTAGCTTCGGCTAGGAATATTGACGACCATGACATATGGTATACTAGTTTTGGCTAGGAATGCTAATGACCATGATATATGGTATACTAGCTTCGGCTAGGAATGTTGATGACCATAGCAACTATGGTATACTAGCCTTCGGCTAGGAATTGTAGTTACTCGACACTACTTGACGAACGAGACACTCAAATGATTACAGATTGTACTTACGATGAGATTCCGGTATACATTATTATCGTGGAACGGAGGAACTCTTACTCCTTAAATTGTAACATAAAAAAGAAATGGAAACGTATATGCATGTTGTGTGGGCACATGACTTGTTGTTCTTTGTACAGTACTTGCACACCTTAGTTGGATTGGAAATATGGTATAATAGTTAGATCATTGCCTTGTATTGTCTCATGCATCTTGTTTACATAACTCTGTACAGTCACACACTCGTTCACGCCAGTCCTGAACATGCTAGTTGATAGATATTTCCTACTTTGGCGTGATACGCCCTTCTTTTAGACTTTGCAGGTAAGGACCCTTCCCTTGGTGATTTTGGAACACTTTGATGCATTGGAACATCTAGAGGACTTATGTATTTTTCCTAATTTTATTTAGGCCTCTTTGGCTTGTAATAGAGTAGGACGTTTTGTAACACTTAAATTTGACACTTCTTACTCTCTACTACTCTATGGTTTGTGATTGCATTTTCATTTTATATCATGCCTAGATTTTCATATTCATGTGTGTTGGGAATGGAATGGTACTTAGATGTTTGTGAATGATGTGATGATCCATTGTTGTTACCCATTTTAATTGAATTCAAAAAAAAGGTTTGAAAATCCGGGGCATGACAACTTGGTATCAGAGCTTTCGGTTTCGAAAACTTAGGCCTTTGGGGAGACTCTTAGTCTCTATGGGTTGCATTGAGTTTGATTTTGCATCATCTAGCATGTATGTGTGAATGTTTTGAGCATGCATTGGCAATGATCCATAGGTCGGTGTGAGTTAAAGAAGTAATACACGTGCATCGTTTCCCCCCTTCGGGTATAGCCCTGCTGATTGATTCTATTATTGTCTGAATCCCTGGAGGATCTTGTTAGATGATCTCTTCTCTTGATTTACCCATGTGTTGTCGGTCGAGCGGATCCTTTGAGCCTTGTTTTGCGTACTCTTACTTATGAATTTATGATCCTCTTTTGTGGAGTAACCCGGTATTACAGACTGTTGAGTTCCCTAGTAGGTCTAGATTGACCTTAGAACCGGATGTTGAACTCTCGTAGGATGGTTGTTGAGCCTCTCGAGTAGTCAATAGAAGTTGGCCTTTGGGTCTAGGATCATTAACGTAGTCCTAAGCGAAAGGTTCAGGTATGTGAATAAGTAAGTCAGATTCCTGGCTCTACCCTCCAATAAAGGATGTAAATCTATTATGAGACTCTTGCAGGTGATCCCCAATCGTCGTTTTCTATCGTTGTGCAGTTGTTCTTCGATCCTTGATGGTAACCCCCAAGTGGTAAGCCTTATTTGTTCTTGATTTCACCCTCTGGAATGTTGTATGCCTTTAGCTCGATGAGGACT
>NMUG010007006.1:0-12289 GCA_002855965.1 Monotropa hypopitys
TAAATTACAATCACATGGAATCCAAGATATATAAGTCAAACTCCAAACAAAAGAAAAGGAAAGTGGATCCTCAAAAATACAAGTGGGAAAACAAAGTTCAATATGCTAGCAAGGCAAAAATAAGTCATGGCAACCCCAAATGTAACGTGTGTGTAGGCAAGGCAATTCGTCGCAAGTAAGACACCCCTCAAAAGTCAATTCGGACCGAGTTTTGACTTCAAATACTCACCATGTCATGCACTCAAAAATACGACTCGAAACATGGGTGCATATACTAACTCTCATATGTGCGGGCGGAAAATATGTATAATAAAACCAAAACATTATGTACAATTTGACACGAAAAGGAAGCACAACATAGTGAGGATGATCTCAAGACAAGGAAATGCTAAGCAAAGGGAATATGTCCGCAACCAGCATGCACACGTAATTGTTGTACCAAGGATCAAATAGGACTTCCATCGGTGATAGCATTAGGTAGGGGAGTGTATCGGGCAAAGGGTATAACAATGTACGCTCGAGAATAGGTGAAGTACAAATATAAAGAGCAAAACAAAAATGCAACTCAATTTTCTTTTCTTTTCGACTAATCATCATTTTTTTTCAACCAATAAATAAATTCCACAAATGTGAAGACAACATGTCTCAATACTACAAATGAATAGGTGACCCTCCAACTTATTTAGTTCCCAATGTTCTTGAATTTTTATGTGATTTTTCTAGGGAAGGAGGGGTACACCAATAATGATACAAAGCAAAATAAAACACCTTATCACCAAAATAATTCTCCAAATACAACACAAATGAATCAACATATTCTCAAGGCATAAGATATAGAAATAAAGGCTCAATCAAGAACAGGTTCAAGTGACGGCTCAAGTGGGCAAGCAAGGATAATATTCAACAAGGAACAATCCGGACCAAAATATCAAAAATTTCCTAGAATCCTCTCCTAAGTCCAACAACCGTGCATGCAAAGCCCATAATGATATGTCGATGATAGTGAATTTTCAATGCATAGCGATAAAAATAATGAGATCAACAATGAGTAAGATTATAATTCGTGACAACAAGAGTTCATGGGATATCACTCGAAAGAAAAGTACGGCACTAAGCTCACATGGGCATAAGTCTCCACTAAACAAGCCATCAAGACAATCGAGGTGCAACTCACAAGTGACTCAAGTCTAAATTTTCGTGAAGTACAAAAGGTTAAATCTAGGTGCCAAGACAAATTTTTCCAACAAGCTAGCAAACCGAACTAAGATGCCACAACAAGTCCAACCAAGACTGGACACAATCCTACTCATGAAAAAATTAACAACTCATAGCATCTCAAAAACCATGCAAAGGTGATTCATAATTTATTCTACTAACTAATGACCGGGTCCGTAACGTGGACATTGTGAGATATACTTTTATCCCTGACTTAAAAGGAGGAAGAGACAGGCGGCTATACTAGACCGACGACATAAAATTTTTAATTTTTTCAAGACTAGTATGGGACTACAAGTGCAAAACAGAAGTGAAAAATAAACAAAAGACTCAAAAGACAAGGTACAAGCATGGACATGCACCACTCTCCCCAACTTGATATGAGCACGTCCTCGTGCGAGGAGAACTAAACATAAGAGGAAGAAAGCATAGTATTAGTACCTCAAGGGTGGAAAGTCTACCACCCAATAACCAATACCTCGAAGTGTAGTAAACGATGTCCACAAAGCCAAGCAAAAAGCTAAGGACATTGCAAAACAACATACCAACTACAACTACAAAGCAAACAATTAGTCCAAAATTTTGCTTGCTAATGGAAGTCAAGCATGCACCATGTAATTTTTTTTCTTTTATAATAAGAATGACGAAAGAAAGGGAAATAAAATTAAAAGAAAAAAAACATAATCATGCCTCTAAGACTAGGCAAAAATCAGAATGATAACCCCCCCAAAAATGGTGACGACATTAAGATTGCATAAGGGGCTATACCCAAGGGTGAACCATACTGCCCCCAAGCAAAAATATTGAAGTCGCCCAAGTCAAATGAATAGGTACTTTGAGTATACCGGGGCTTGAAGGCACTTCGAGAATATATGACAAATCATCCTACTACCACGATGAAAAGCAACTCTCAAGGCATTGACCATAAGATCGCCACATGGAATTCGACTCGAAAGGAGTCGGTCAACACCAAGAAAATCAACATGTTCTAAGATAGGCATAAGTGGTGGTGGTAGGGGGCCACATGAAAGTATAGGCACACAAGAAAGAATGGACACATTAGCAATTGGCAATGAAAACTCGTCCCTAAAGGCGGACTTCCCAAGAGTTGGCATGGAAATAGGTGCAACAAGAGCACGTTCAATGGACTCTTGAGGGATACATTCAAAAGTAGGCTCAATGAACAAAGTAGCGATAACATTAATATTCTCCACACTCCTATGGTCCGCCACTAACTCCTCATCACTCTCCACGTCATAATAATTAGAAGTATCGCTTTCGGGAAGAGTGAGAGGGATGGAACTATCAAACTTGGGGAGCAACCCCATCGAGGCATGGGACATAAGGAAGGAAGGAGGTATACCCACATCATGATTTTCAAGAAAAGCAACCTTCTCGGAGGTGAGACATGTATCCTCCAAGGGTTCGGTGGGTTGGGCCAACTCAAAAGACGGGACATCAAAGTCTACAAGACTAGAAGTGCATAGGTCCCTAATGTTGTCGCAACTTTGAAGGTAGTGTTGCAAAGTGTCCTCCAAAGATTCCGGGTGTGGTGGTGGGTAATCATAAGTCTCCATCGAAGGGTAATGGTCATGGAATTCCATGGGTGGCTCCGAAAAATAAGACTCAGGAGGAGCCACCACATCAAGATGGGAACCCTCATTGGTAAAAGCACGGGCACTTTGGACGAAATGCTTCAAAGTATCCTCCAAAGCATCTGAGATCGGTGTTTCCCACGAAGAAGGTTCCACATTAGACCATGGCTCCGGGATTGGTAGGCTCCAGGGTAATAATATGGTGGTGGAGCCATGACACCGGGATAAGCATATGTAGATGGTTCTTGATAATGCCGCATTCCCCATAAAAATTAGAGTGAGATTGCCACTCATGACAAGAGGGTTCGGGGAATGGAGGTTGTTCCATAGCTCCCCAAGGGTAAGAATAATCATACGAGGGATAGTCACTGGAAGCCATGGGTAGTCGATGCAATTTTTTTTATTTTTGAATTTTGTAGAGAGTAAACAAAAGAGAAAGATAGATATAGATAAGCAAAAGAAAACCTCAAAATTAGCAAAAACTAGACTCAACTACAACGACGCAAAAATGCTAAATAGACTTTTCCGGTCATTGATAAATGGAAAAGCTATTTAGACATTAATAATTTATAAAACACGAAACTACTACTTCAACTAGTAGAGCGGCAAGTTCGAGGTCGAACTACAGAGAGTTGATGGAGTCCAAGGGATTTTCTTGATCAAGAGGTTTCGTTTTGCAAGTGTTGGCAGAAAGATGCTACCCTTGTATTGCTTTTGGTTTTGAGATTTAGGAACTAAGACTTAAACTACAGGGATGAAAATTAGACTAACTAGGTGGAATGGTCGTGGAGATGGCTAACATCTGAATTAGGAAGGATTGACTTCACGGGAGTCAAGAGACGAAATAGGAGCAAGGAGTCGGTTCATATTGGACAATGCATCTAACATTGAAAGTGACATAGCTAAGGGCATAGAATGTGTCAAGATAATTGACGACATCCTATCAATTAGATAACAACTTCCAATTTAGACCTAAGACAAGAACCACATGTTCCAAGTTCCTAAATGATCTCAAGACAACCAACATTCGATAGTAGGGTGGTTTAGGGCGGACATGAACATTTCATCGAGAACTTGGTGTGTCATAGCGCCAGGCAATGCGAGGGCCAAAACAATGGCAACCTACATTCAAGGAGATAACAATACCAAGCCAAGACCTAATCTAAGGGCAATAAGAGACCTAGAACCACAACATGCAAATACTCTAAGGGGTGAAATCAACCCTAACTAGGTCGAGTGCTAGCCACTCCATGGAAAACCAAGGAGGCTAGCCCTCCATAACTCTAAACACAAGCTTAGAAATCAAAAGAATAAGGCTAGAAATTGACATGCAAAGTGAAATACGAAATGTAATAAACATAGAGCAATCAAAAAACTACATAAAGAGCAAGAGGATAATGTAACTTACAACATTAAAGAAGGATAAAACTTCATTCGAATAAGGGAAGAAGGAGAAATTCTAGAAAGAAGATGGAGGGAGGTAGAGGGAGAAGCTCTCTACCCCCAAACCTTACGACAATCTAATGATAATGAAAAGATACATAAAAAATGTCACGCCCCATATTTTCAAACCATTTTTTTTAAATGGAATAAAAGAATGATTCATTATAAAACCATATTAACCAAACCACGTTACAAAGGGCCGTGAATAATCAAACACGTTTCTTTACAAATCCTTTTCATAATACTTGCTTGAAATTGAAATGCTTACAAGGCCTTTACATAAAACTTGCATAAAATTGAAATACAATAACCTTTTACATTTTAGAATGAAGCTCAACTACAAGTAAAGAGGGGAAGGGGAATTTATTACAATGAAACATGAAAGAAGTACAATAACATGCTTCTCACTGAAAGGAACGTAGAGCAACCAACTCCAACTCCCAACTACAAGCTAACAATCATGCAAACCTGCATAAAACTGTAAAAAGAAGATTGAGTCATAAAAACCCAGTAAATATGCGTCTATCAAGTGCAAATGCAATTATGGTGACATGTGCAAGTGGTGTGAATTCCTATGATGCAATCCCAAGCATGCCATTATTCACACATACTCAAACACCACTACCAAGTCACTATCCCAAACCAAGACTCACAAGTCTAACCAAGTGTTTCAACTACACAAGTACACAAAGAGGAACCCAAGCCTTTCTATCTTTTTCAAGACTAGTAATAACATAAGTCAAAACCTTCTCTTTACCAAGTACCCCTTTAACCACGCAACTAGGCAACACATACTAAAACCAAAGCCGTAAGAACCAAGTACTTCAACCTCGACCGTGCCATGCCGACATGGTAAAACTATCACACTTTCTAGGGAGGACACTCCCAAGAACACGACCCATCTCTAGTGGTACTGCTACCAATCGTAGTACAAAAACCAAACTCCGTGTCGAATCCACTAGCTAAATTCCACGACTTAGCTTATACCCATAATCCACCAAATCGAGTCGCACATCGACTACCCTTCCGTTTCCTCTATATACTTATCTATATAGGTACACGATGGTGAATTGATTTATCTTGCGATTAGTTTATTCGACTTCCCGATTTGGAACAAGTGGTAGAAAAAGGGCCACAAGGGATTCGAACCTCCTAGACAAATCCAGGATCGGTCCTACAGTCAAACCTTGGGCTAGTTTGGGGTTGTCTCAACAAATTCAAGAACCGACCAAGAAAAACCATCAAACCGGGAATCGATTTATAGTCGCCTCAACGAATCCAAGGACCGACTAACTCACGTCGAAGTGCCACGAAGAATGCACTAACACACGAGGTGCCACGAGGGATGCACCATCATACGAAGTGCCACGAGGGATGCACTATCACACGAGGTGCCACGAGGAATGCACCGAATTGACGAGGTGCCACGAGGGATGCACCAACTCACCATCATCAAGGACAACATCGTTTGGGTAATCACACACACCACAATCACGATCTTTTGGTTGATTTTTTAATAGGTGAATTGAAGAGATTGATGAATTCATTCTAAGAGAACGAGTTTCCCAACACTAGTGACGAATTCACTTCAAGGGGACGAGTTCCCACCTAAGTATGATGAATTGACACACCAACATATATCACATAAATCTAGTCATCCAACCAACCCATTCTAAGGTCACTACATCATAGGGACGAATTCCCATACTAAGTGTGGCGAGTTCACACATCGATACACAATTCTATTTTCCAAGGCATTTCAGCAAACACCTATTGTGCACAAGTACACACAAGGGTCCGAGTCACCAAGGACACCTAATCCAACATCCAATCCATCACCCATAAGTTCAAGGCCACACACAATGGCCTAGGTGAGATCTCTCAATCCTTCCAAGACCACACACAAGGGTCTAACCGAGACTTAGCAAATCTATAGAATCATGAATTATACACGTAAGCCCCTTGGGCATTATATCGAACACCTAGCAGGCACAAGATCACCGCTCAATTCCACTAATTTAGACTCCTAGGACAAAACTCCTAATTTCCATCAAACTTCAACAATTTGAATACAAGTCTTAGACATCAAATTCACTATCATACATCCTCACAATCACCAAGAACTACCAATTCCAATGCAAGGATGATTCCAATTTCATCTAATCAAACATGATTTCTTCATAATTTCCAAAACATGGGTTTTATAGAAAACCTTTGATTTTAATCTTGTAAATCAAATTAGTGGCCTAACACAACCACACAAACACAAGATAGCAACATATTTACCTCAAATCCAAAGTATGGAGAAAATCCTAGGTGAGGGTGTCTTGACAACGGCGCGAGCTATGCACATCAATGGAGAGAGCTCGACGAAGGGAACAACCTTTCCCAAAGGCTCAACACCATTGGAGCATGGGAAGGGAGAGGTATTTTAGAGAGAAGGGAGAGAGAACTCCCATGGAGGTAGAGAGAGAAAGAGTTAGGGTGAAAATGAAAGGGATGACTCCAAAATCGTGCAAACTATCATATATATAGCCCCCTACTTGAAATGACAAAACTGCCCTTAATGAAAATTTACAGAACAGCAGTTGCACTGGTGCACACAAAACCTGCATCGGTGCAACCTCTCCAAATCCAGGCCAAACGACAGACCTGCACCGGTGCAAGAATTAGCTGCACCGATGCCCCTTACCCAAAACAGATCAGAAGCACTTTGCATTGGTTGTGCACTGATGCAAAGGGACCTGCACCGATGCACAAAGAACCTACACCGATGCAACTGGTTTCCAAAACCAACATGAGCTTTATACATTGGTATTGCACCGATGCAAAGCCCAGAAAACATCCTGCACCGGTGCAACAAGATCCTACACCGATGCACACTTGAACAGGAGGGAAGAAAAAGCACCAACGCCCTCCTGGGCCACCACGAAACGCGCTGAAATGATTTCGGACATCCATGAGTGAATCAACCACATTCCAAATGAAATTTCCAACCAACGATGGGATGACTCGAGATCAAATATCGTATTTTTAACCAAGATTCATCAATGATTTATTTAAATTCCAAAGAATTGAATTTCAAAGGACTTGGAAATTCGAGTCATGACATCTCAAGCTCCTTAAAAGAATTTCGTCCCCAAAATTTACTAAGGATAGAGATGCACAAACACAACCAAGGGACACGTCGGCACGAGAATTTATCTTGCCAAAGGCACAAGGGACGGAGGATCCCACAAAGGATTTGTCTCCTTAAGAACAAGAAACCAACAATCGCCTTACAACAACATCCGCAACGAGGAATGAATCGGTTTTATAATTGTCAACACTTCACTATCATTCTACAACTCGTATACACACGTTTTTGCAATTTCGTTACCCTACCCACGGGTATACACATATCCCCACACACACACCCAATGCGATAATCAAGTGACTACTACAATTCAAGTTTGAGAGGTGTCGGCCGAACACTATTCTCAACCTAAGTTATAGGGTCATCCTTATACCACACAATCAATGAAGCACACACACACCCGGTCAATTCCACACTGAAGATGTAAGAATAACTGACTCAATTACTCGTTTCCAATATATCTAACAATCTACCCAACGCTTTGGGGCACAAGGATGTGGATTTACAAGAAAGCAAGAATGATCCCGAAAGACATACCAATCAAACGAGTGAAGAGCGAACACAAAGCTTGGCCATCACTACAAGAACAAGGTGGCGCAAGACAACCAACACAACTCATTCAAATGGAAATGAGATTACAACTCAAATAATCATGGCATCAATTTATGGAGTATATGAGCAAATAACTTGCGACAAGAAACATCTGAACTAGGCAACGAAAGTCTCAACCGAGAAAACTACTACAAACGATGTCCACAAGAGAGCAACATTTAAGCTAAAATGCATAACTCCAAACCGAGTTCACCAAGCTACTAGCAAACACAATAAGAGACGTCAATCCCATCAACACGCAGTACAACTGAGGACAAGTAAACACAAAACAAGTCTTCTAAGACGGAGAAACCGGTGGCTGAGGATCTGCCGTAGCAATCGTGTACACTCTACCATGATTCATCCACTCCACTGGTTGCTTGCCTCTCTGAATCGAATCTCGACATGCACCTCTAGAACTGGTTCCTCTCTCAAACTGAAGACTGGATGAGAACGACTAGTGACGAGGCTGCTGACTCTGACTCCCTTGCTGGAGCTGCTCAACTCTTGGCCCAACCGATAAGTGACGCCCAACTGACATCTCTCATTGCCCGCCACTCCTCTGTGGGCAAATTCTTTCCATATGCCCTGATTGGCCGCACTCAAAAAAAGTAACATGTGGACACCGAGAACGGTAGTGTCCTTCCTGATTGCAGTGATAGCAAACAAGATGGCTCATGGGTAGCTCTTCTGTAACACCAACACCGACAAGGGACTGAGAACCCTGCTGGCTCCGAGAAAGAGAATGATCTCTAAGCCGCTTCCTCCCGAAACTGCCTGAAGAAGACATGGAATTTGAAACAAAAGACTGTCGACGAGGCTCCCACACTCTGACTTCCTTCTCTTCCTCAATAGCCCTGACACGATCCAACATAGTGGCAAACGAACGAATTCATTGCCCAACAACGAGTCTCTGGATGGAGAGACGAAGACCCCGCTCGAACCTCGTGCACTTGCGATCCTCCAAACTGACTAACTCTGGAGCAAAACGGGACAAAGACTGAAACTTGATCGCGTACTAAGATACTGTCATGTCACCCTGCTGCAACAACTCAAACTGCATTCTCAACTGCTCACGAAAAGATTCAGGGAAATAATGATCCTCGAAAGTGGAAATGAACTGTTCTCATGAAATAGCACCCGCATCGTCATTAATAAAACCCAGATCTGCAACTCTAGCCAACCTCCGCGCATCTTTCTTGGCTTGAACTATGGAATTACATCACTCTCCTGTTTCACCGACCAACTGATAGGATGCGAAAGACACTCGCATCTCATCCTCAATGATGTGAAGGGTGTCCAATGCCTTACAAATCCCGAAAAGCCAATGATTGGCCTCAATAGACTCACCCTCTCTATTGAAACTAGAAGGGTTCATAGCACGAAACTCACGCAAAGCCTCCATCACATGACTAACACCCCTAGCCCTGGGGGCTTGAACTGCTCTGGTGGCCTCAATCATGGTCTCGGCAAGCTGCCTCACAAACGATCTAGGATCCACTGCTCCTTCTTGACCTACTTCAACGTTTTCCTCTTCACGAATATCTTCCATTGGGACTTCCTGATGAATCCTACGACCTCTCTGACGATTAACCATGTCGACCACCAAAGCGACTAGCGATGATAAGTCCTAGCAAACACAAAAATAACACGTTCAATACACGAACCACGATAGCACTATGCTCATAAATTTCTACACGTGAACTATGAGTCAAACCATATCGCATGCTAGAAAAATCAACCACATGCTCAATATACACACCTATCCATAGGCAAAACCTCCAATACACTAGCGGAAACCAAACTCATCCGAGAACAAATATCAAACTCCTATGCCTCAAACAAGGGCACACTAATGTCAACTTCCTATGCCTTAAACAAGGGCATACTAATGTCATGCAACTCTCAATGCATGCAAACACCAACAAATGACTCCATGGAAAACACATGAAGAACCCATTGAGATAAAAATCTCCCCAAGGTTCCAAGGTTTTCGAACGAAAGCTCTGATACCAAGTTGTCATGCCCCGGATTTTCAAACCATTTTTTTTAAATGGAATAAAAGAATGATTCATTATAAAACCATATTAACCAAACCACGTTACAAAGGGCCATGAATAATCAATAACATTTCTTTACAAATCCTTTTCATAATACTTGCTTGAAATTTAAATGCTTACAAGGCCTTTACATAAAACTTGCATAAAATTGAAATACAACAACCTTTTACATTTTGGAATGAAGCTCAACTACAAGTAAAGAGGGGAAGGGGATTTATTACAATGAAACATGAAAGAAGTACAATAACATGCTTCTCACTGAAAAGAAGGTAGAACAACCAACTCCAACTCCCAGCTACAAGCTAACAATCATGCAAACCTGCATAAAACTGTAAAAAGAAGGTTGAGTCATATAAACCCAGCAAATATGCGTCTATCAAGTGCAAATGCAATTATGGTGACATGTGCAAGTGGTGTGAATTCCTATGATGCAATCCCAAGCATGCCATTATTTACACATTCTCAAACACCACTACCAAGTCACTATCCCAAATCAAGACTCACAAGTCTAACCAAGTAGTTCAACTACACAAGTACACAAAAAGGAACCCAAGCCTTTCTATCTTTTTCAAGACTAGTAATAACATAAGTCAAAACCTTCTCTTTACCAAGTACCCCTTTAACCACGCAACTAACTAAAACCAAAGTCGTAAGAACCAAGGACTTCAACCTCGACCGTGCCATGCCGACATGGTAAAACTATCACACTTTCTAGGGAGGACACTCCCAAGAACACAACCCATCTCTAGTGGTACTGCTACCAACCATAGTACATAAACCAAACTCCGTGTCGAATCCACTAGCTAAATTCCACGACTTAGCTTATACCCATAATCCACCAAATCGAGTCACATATCGACTACCCTTCCATTTCCTCTATATACTTATCTATATAGGTACATGTTGGTGAATTGATTTATCTTGTGATTAATTTGTTCGACTTCTCGATTTGGAACAAGTAGTAGAAAAAGGGCCACAAGGGATTCGAACCTCCTAGACAAATCCAGGATCGGTCCTACAGTCAAACCTTCGGCTAGTTTGGGGTTGTCTCAACAAATTCAAGAACCAACCAAGAAAAACCATCAAACCGGGAATCGATTTATAGTTGCCTCAACGAATTCAAGGACCGACTAACTCACGTCGAAGTGCCATGAAGAATGCACTAACACACGAGGTGCCACGAGAGATGCACCATCACACGAAGCGCCACGAGGGATGCACTATCACACGAGGTACCACGAGGAATGCACCGAATTGACGAGGTGTCACGAGGGATGCACCAACTCACCATCATCAAGGACCACATCGTTTGGTCAATCACACA
This sequence comes from Monotropa hypopitys, assembly GCA_002855965.1. NCBI lineage: Eukaryota > Viridiplantae > Streptophyta > Magnoliopsida > Ericales > Ericaceae > Monotropa > Monotropa hypopitys. Next base: position 11,365 of record NMUG010007006.1, read on the forward strand.
CACCACAATCACAATCTTTTGATTGGTTGTTTAATAAGTGAATTGAAGAGATTGACGAATTCAATCTAAGGGAACGAGTTTCCCAACACTAGTGACGAATTCACTTCAAGGGGATGAGTTCCCACCTAAGTGTGACGAATTCACACACCAACATATATCACATAAATCTAGTCATCCAACCAACCCATTCTAAGGTCACTACATCATAGGGATGAATTCCCATACTAAATGTGACGAGTTCACATACACAATTCTTTTCTCCAAGGCATTTCACCAAACACCTATTGTGCACAAGTACACACAAGGGTCCGAGTCACCAAGGATACCTAATCCAACATCCAATCCACCACCCATAAGTTCAAGGCCACACACAAGGGCCTAGGTGAGATCTTCCAATCCTTCCAAGACCACACACAAGGGTCTAACCGAGACTTAGCAAATCTACGGAATCATGAATTATACACGTAAGCTCCTCGGGCATTATATCGAACACCTAGAGGGCACAAGATCACCGCTCAATTCCACTAATTTAGACTCCTAGGACAAAACCCCCAATTTCCATCAAACTTCAACAATTTGAATACAAGTCCTAGACATCAAATTCACTATCATACATCCTCACAATCACCAATAACTACTAATTCCAATGCAAAGATGATTCCAATTTCATTTAATCAAACATGATTTCTTCAAGATTTCCAAAACATGGGTTTTATAGAAAACCTTTGATTTTAATCTTGTAAATCAAATTAGTGGCCTAAGACAACCACACAAACACAAGATAGCAACATATTTACTTCAAATCCAAAGCATGGAGAAAACGCTAGGTGGGTGTGTCTTGACAACGGCACGAGCTATGCACATTAATGGAGAGAGCTCGACGAGGGGAACAACCTTTCCCAAAGGCTCAACACCATTGGAGCAT
>NMUG010007007.1:0-12289 GCA_002855965.1 Monotropa hypopitys
CTAGAAGAAGGAGACCTCGGACCTACTAAAGTCGTCGCACCGTAGACTCGAACGATAGGAGCTCCGGACACAGAATACAGGCCCCGTTGGGAAAGGGACCACAAGCGCTCCGTCTATCGGATCGAAATCTCTTTATTTTATATCGGATGTCGCCCTCCCATCATATCTACTATTCCGGCTATGATCCGCTCTACTCTACCTACTCTGTTCAAAGGCGGTGCTGGTGGTGGTTGTGGATGTTCTATATTACATCCTTTCTCATTATGCTCAATAATCTGAAATTTCTAATTAATCCTATTATATTCAGTCGATACTTATATCATATCCTAAGACTTACTGCAGCTCTGAGACATCTTAGGATATGATATAAGAATCGACTGAATATAATAGGATTAATTACAAATTTCAGATTATGGAGCATAACGAGGAAAAATGTAATATAGAATATCCACAACCAGCACCAACACTGCCTTTGTACAGAGTAGGTAGAGTAGAGCAGATCATAGCCGGAATGGTAGATATGATGGAAGGGCACCATCCGATAGAAAATAAAGAGATTTCGATCCGATAGACGGACCGCTTGTGGTCCCTTTCCCAACGGGGCCTGTATTGTGTGTCCTGATCTCCTATCGTTTTAGCCTACGGTGCGACAAATTTAGTAGGTATGAGGTCTCCTTCTTCTAGGAGATAGAGAGTCTCACGGGATCTTTCGGAGTGAGAACTCGATACGACGCTTCTGGGCGGATGGCGCCTAGAGGACATGGCATGACGGCCTCCCGACTGACGTTCAAGAGTAGGGGATCGACATACTACATTTCCCTTTCCTGAACGACCGTGATCGTTCAGCTTCCCCGGTCGCTCTAGCTCCGGACGCCTTCTGGTATGCTCAGAGTCCGTTTGTAGCGCATCTTTGGAGGGAGCTAGAAGGTAGTGCATGGAATTGGCAGTGAGTCTCGCCAACTGATCCTTCAAAAAGGCAATTTCTGAATTCTTCTGACAAAGCTGATCTCCAGACGGTTGAGATGAGGACTCCAACAGATCCAACGGTGGCCACCAATTATCAAGGATACGGAGGGACACAACACGGATACGCCGACACGCCAAGGATACGCCGATTTTCCAACATGATTTCCAGAATGAAAAGTAAAGAATCGATTTTCAACCACCACAAGGACATTTACAACGGCTACACTGCCATGAACGCGCGAAACAATCCCGAAATTGATTTTCGAACAAAATCGCAACAATCCAACCGATACGAGAGAGGAGTCGAAAGCAAGACAAACTACAAGGGATGGTCACGCAACAACAGTGCCATCCGAATTTGACCAAACAATCACAACGCCACCGGAAGAAGGTCCCGACAACCAAAATCTCACATACCAATCCGCACACACCTAGCGCGGTACCAGAATGACTAAGAAGTTTGATTTGAGATGTGCTGGCCAGTCACCTTCTCAAAACAATTCTTCATGTTCATTCCTACACCACATGACACAGACTACATACACCGGTCACGCCAAACATCACCACAAACCAAGTCGGTACAGTCGACTCCAAAGAAACACACGCATTCTGTCCCAACACTCACAACACAGCTGCACAACACAGACATGACTTTATCTCACTGATCACACCAACCACAAATCAATCCCACAACACACTCTCAAATAAAATCCAATCGGTAACCACATTGTCGAACAGGAGTGTCCAAACGCAAAAGAACACGGCGAGCAAGAAACTATACCAGTCGGATTCACGAAGTGACACGACCAACAAGAATCATGCGCAAGATCAACAAACCGACACATGAGAGCGCGAGATACGGGAATGTGATTCCAAGGCACTTGATTCCTCAACAAAGATGAACAACTTCCACACGAGAGACGAATGATACACCACCACATCCCCACAAGTGCCAAGACTTAGAATATCCCACGAATCATCGAGAGATATACGATGAAGAATGATTACCACATCGAGAGTCCCAGAAATAAGAACTAGGAGATTTTTCAATAACGAGTAGCTTTCAAAATAACCAATCAATACCGAGGCAACTCTCATAACCACGAATGTGCTAAACGAAGAATTGGAGTGGTCAACGCACATTTATTGCCGAGAATGAAAAACTCTGGTACCGAGTAGGAGAAAGTATTAATGAAAGCTAAAGACATCACCAACGAAGATGGATGGGAGCCATCGATAACCCAAGGTCAAGAAACTAACCACACCGCGATCGAACTCTCATCAACGCAAGCCAAAACCAGAGAAGGACCGCAAACTCCCAAGCTCTAAACACAACCTCAATCTTCAAAACTCAAATTGCAATTCCTTAAACCACTTTCCACAACAATCTCAAACACGTCACTGTATTAGCTCCCAAGAACACTAAGGAAAATATTCCCTTATAACCACACTAACCCAAACAGACTTATCGCTTCCAAACCGCAAGTCAATTCTGAAACCACACCCAAACTTCTGAACCATCGAACGTCATCACGAGGAAACTCAAGGAACACTCCAAAGAAGTCTACAAGACGTCTAAGTCTCCAAGTGACACCACAAACTCAATTACCAAGTGATACCAAAATCTTACTCATCGAGTTAAAACCATGAACGACACTTCCAAGGAATCCCAAAGACCACTTCGAAGAAACCCCAAGACAAATCCAAGCACATCGCCACTTCTAAGTCATAAGTGATACCACAACCTCAATCATCAACTTAGAATCTCCGACTAACATGGCCACAAAACCCAAAATCACTTTGAAGGAATCTATAAGATAACTTTACGCACCCTATAACTTCAAGCCTCAAGAGAAAACTAGAATCCCAATTTCATAACTCACCCAAAGCACAATCGACCCAAGGCTATACCTCACATTGCTAATGCCAAGACAAACCAAATACAATTCATTCTCCAAATCATCAACAATCACAACAAACAACCAAGGATCTACACAACACCTTCTTATAGGATGACCTCAAGTCACTAACTCCTTCTATTCCCCTCATAAAATCACTACAACTCGAATTATCTTCTTCCATCTCAACCAACCAAGGAGAAACTACGACTACAGTGCCTTATATCCGATATCCAAGCTCTAACAATTCCAACCTCGCAAAAATCACAATCAGCACAAGGAAGAAGACCCAACTTTAGGGTTTTCTATCAACTCCAAAATTCTCCAATCCAACTCCCTGAACACAGAAGGGATCCAACAATCAAGCAAACAAACAAGAGTACATCGCGGAAGATTTCAACTGATCGACTATAATCAATCACCAGAGATTTACTACACCAAACCATCAAAGATTAAGACTTCTCCTCAAATCAAGGTATCAAGAATCTCAAGGAAGGATTCAACAAACACACACTCAACCTCCAATGGACTGGGGGTGCCCAACGACTAAGGAGTGAGTAAGAACAGAGAAACCAACATCAAGGATGGAATGTTGTTCAAAGGCACACCAGAACGATCATAGTTGCAAGTAATGACCCTGAGAACTCATGGAGACTAGGTGTCTCCCCACGGTCCAAAGGTATTCAAACCGAAAGCTCTGATACCAACTGTAACAACCCTCGATTTTAATAAAAACATTTCAAGCTTATTTTTTTTACTAACACATATAAAAAGGAGGGTGTTAATCATTGTTATCCATTACAATCAGTAGAACATTCATTATATTACAAATGATACCGAAAAGAGAGAGAATACACGTCTACTGAATTTATTACAATTTATCAACTGAAAGAAAAGGGAAAGGAGGTACAACAGCTACCTACTACAACTGTAAAGAAAAGCACAACTACAACAGTGCTACACCCTGAGAACTAGACTGAAGTACCAACTACAAAGAGAGCCAAGACTGCAGCTCCAAAGAAACCAGCTACTAGCACAAGCTCGAAGTCCCCCTGCAAGAGAAACCCTGCAGTACAATCCTGGAAAAGAGAGAGAAAGGAGGGTCTGAGCATTCCACGGCTCAGCAGGAAAACTATTAACTACTACCAAGTGCACACACGAGAATGCGTGCCTAAGTGTCCACACCGGGATAGAGAGAGGGGAGAACCCAAGGCACAGAAGTACACTCAACCACCAAAACAACAAGGTAAACCAACACCCTCACTCGTGATAGCAAGTGCAAACCCAAGGGTACCCAACCCAACGTATAATAAGTGAAACCATTAGCAAACCCTCCACAAGTAACCCAACCATGACCACTAACTTACCACCAACACCACCCACTATCCCGTTATTGTTATAGATTCCGATGTTGTTCATCTTGGAGATGTATTTGAGTTAAAGAGGTAGATTTTCCATTATTCAAATATTATCAACAATTGTCTCGACTTGAAGAACAAGGGAGCTCAAGCCATCCATTCCGACTTTTTCCACATCGAATGTGAGTCACGTACTAAGAGGTCGCACTAGATCCTACCGACCACACACAATGGCTAGGTCACGGGACACCGCACTCGTCTTGACCAACATCCCTCTTGGCGACACAAAGAGGTGACACAAGACTATCATCGAGCCCTCAACACGACTATTCCCACTTGGCGGCTCAAGGGGTCACGACGGGCATCACACACGAATTATCAACTGAGAAGGGCAAACACATCCTTAACACGGGGTCATAACGCGGGTAGGGCAATTACATCCTAAACCCGGATGGGTACCATTACGCACCACATACAAGGGCTAGGTCACAGGACATAGCTGGACTTGTCCTTACGTCCACAATACAAGGGCACGATCACGTGACACAATTTACATCCAAATATTAATCTCAGGGGCTAGAGCATGCATCCCTCTCAAGGTTGTCAAGGAATGGTCCTCGTAGGATCCATCTCTGTATCGGTCGTTCATTAAGTTCATTGCGTTCGTTATTAGGTTCCCAATAGCTTTACAAGGTTCCACAACCAAGGGCAACCTACCATCAAGTCAAAGACTCGGCACAACACGTTCAAAGGGAAACCCAATGACGCCCAATATCACAAGCCCACATTCACCCAATTACCAACAACCACGACCAAGTAATGATTTAAGGATCAACATTTGCCCAACGGGGATTCTAAAGATCAACCAATCAACCACAAGAATACTACTACAACTCAAGCAACTCAAACTCTTCAAAACATAACCCAAAGCTCATTCAAGCATTTCATCGAACACTTAGCGGCTATCGACTCCAAAGGCCTCTACTCGACTCAACGATCACTATACGACACCCAAGTAATTCACGGTCGATCTTACGACTACTATTGAACCCAATTCAAGCCACCTTAAACAAGATAAACCCAAACACTACGATGTGTGAAGTCAATTACAATACATGACATGAATCAAAGACTCGACACAACACGTTCAAAGGGAAACCCAACGACGCCCAATATCACAAGCCCACATTCACCCAATTATCAACAACCACGACCGAGTAATGATTTAAGGATCAACATTTGCCCAACGGGGATTCTAGAGATCAACCAATCAACCACAAGAATACTACTACAACCCAAGCAACTCAAACTCTTCAAAACATAACCCAAAGCTCATTCAAGTATTTCATCAAACACTTAGCGGCTATCGACTCCAAAGGCCTCTACTCGACTCAACGATCACTATACGACACCCAAGTAATTCACGGTCGATCTTACGACTACCATTGAACCCAATTCAAGTCACCTCAAACAAGATAGACCCAAACACTACGATGTGTGAAGTCAATTACAATACATGACATGAATTACGAAATTGATGGGATTCAATGATGAATATGAATTCTATAGACACCCAGGCACGTACACAAGATAAGAGTTAATAGTTTACCCACCGGAGCATCGCCGGAAACTCGTCGGAGTGGTCGCCAGAGCAATCGTCAGAAAACATCCAACATGATTCGAACCCGTCAACGCGAAGCTCTCGTCGCAACCTACAAGGTTTTACCATTAGCTAACAATGGAGGAGAACAAACATAGAGTCTAGGGTTTGAGTGAGAGGGAGAAGACTTACCAAATCGGAACGATTCGAGACCATAGGTGCGAAGCCCTCGTCGAGGTCTTCAACGTTTGTGAAGAGTAAACTCCTTGAATCCAAAGGGTTTGAGAGTTGGAGAAGAGAGAAGGGAGAGATGAGGGTTTATGTTGAGAGTATTTCGGAAGAGAGAGAGAGTGAGAATGAGTTAGGTTAGGCCAAAATAAGAGAAATCCCGCAACTTAAACATTTTGTCAGACCTCCCCGTCTGGACGAACACGTCCCCGTTCGGACGAACCATGCCCCGTCCGGACGAAACCCTCACTTGGTCCGGACGAACTGTACAGACACCTTCAGATCGAAAATTTGGTTGCTGTAGTATCCTCTGTCCGGAACTCCTACATTCTCGTCCGGACGGGAAAGGTGCTGAAGCACCGAAACGTCACCGAATCGATCCCGAACCTTCCCAATGCAACCCCGAATACTTCCTCGAACTTCTAGACACTGAACAAACATTCTAAGGTCACTCCTGAGCCTTCCTTAGCCCACAATCATTTCTACGAGTTACGAACACTTCAAAACCAAAATGCATCCTACGACGAGGATTTCTAATATCACGAACTTACGTGAAATGATTTAAGATGATCAATGGCGTGTCAAGACACAACCACAATTCCAACGGCCCGAGGATTTGAACTTTCGAAAATTGACTAATCTTGAAGAAAAAGGAAATAAATTTCGAAGTTCGATTTATTAAATTCTCGGAACGGATGGAAAATACTTAAATTTTCCAGAGTGTGACATAGCCCCAACACCTTATGGCATTCCGAACTTATCAAAAGTTTGTCGGGTGGTATAAATCATTATATATCCAATGTTCATCAATTTCTGTGGGATTCTCCTATCTTATATTTCATCATATTCCTCTTTACGTTTCTTACCTTTTTATGCAAGGCTTCTATTATATGTTACGAGAAGCAACTAGCATAAGTACAACATGCTTTCAAGTAAACCAAAGACACAAGTTATTACAAGTAAGACATGCTCTTCCACTTATAGTAAACAGGTAAGTCACATAATCATCTGTTGAAATGGATCATGCAATTGCACATAAAAGCAGGCAATGATTCACATAAGGGCATAAATCACAACGTAAAATCTATTCACGTATGAAGATAGACATGTATTAAAAAGGTATCTACACACTCATCAAATGTGCATAATTGCCAAATGAGATCTACGTCGCCATCTTAGAAGGTCCCCCGGCTCGCCTCCTGTTATAATATTACAAAGTTAGAAGATGATCTTCCCTAAGTAGTAGGTAACATTCATTGAATCTAACATTCATTGACTCTAACATTCATTTTCCAACTTCTTAGAAGCTATATAAGACCTTAAAACACCAACTTTCCTTAACAATAGCAACTGACCAGTACGGGGCCGGTAGACCGCCGATGTACCACCCGATATGATGACCGGTACGCCGGTTAGAACAAAATCTCGGATTTTAAGAAGGCCAAACCAACTGAAATTCTTTTTTACACAAGCTGCTATGCCGATCGGAATGCCAGTTAGCACAGAATTTCCAAACTCTCGAAGACTAAACCTACTCTCTAAAAATTGGCTTAGCTGGTCTGCAACTGGTATGCCGGCCAGCATACCATCTGGTATACTGATGTTCTACAGTCACCAAATTTGGCGACTCTACTGGGGACATTGTTCTCAGACTCCGGTGACCTTAGTCCACACCTCTCTCTTTGTCCTTAGTACTACTCTCCTCAACGATGGGTGGTGAAAACACTCGAGCTGGTCAACATGACCATCTACGTCCTCCCACCTTACCAATGATTTCTGTTGCTCATGACCCACCGTTGGATCTGTTGGGGTCCTCAGCTCAACTTTTCGGAGATCACCTTTGTCAGAAGGATTCAGAGATTGCCTTTTTGAAGGATCAGTTGGCGAGACTCACCTCCAATTCTATGCACTACCCTCTAACTCCCTCCAAAGATGCGCTACAAACAGATTCTGAGCATATCAGAAGGCGTCCGGAGCTAGAGCGACTGAGGAAGCTGAACGATCACGGACGTTCAGGGAAGGGAAATGTAGTCTGTCGATCCTCTACTCTTGAACACTAGTCGGGAGGCCGTCATGCCATGTCCTACTAGGCGCCATCCGTCCAGAAGCGTCGTATCGAGTTCTCACTCCGAAAAATCCCGTGAGACTCTTTATCTCCTAGAAGAAGGAGACCTCGTACCTAGTAAAGTCGTCGTACCGTAGACTCGAACGATAGGAGCTCCGGACACAAAATACAGGTCCTATTGGGAAAGGGACCACAAGCGCTCCGTCTATCGAATTGAAATCTCTTTATTTTATATCGGATGTCGCCCTCTCATCATATCTACCATTCCGGCTATGATCCACTCTACTCTACCTACGCTGTCCAAAGGCGGTGCTGGTGGTGGTTGTGGATGTTCTATATTACATCCTTCCTCGTTATGCTCAATAATCTGAAATTTGTAATTAATCCTATTATATTCAGTCGATACTTATATCATATCCTAAGACTTACTGCAGCTCTGAGACATCTTAGAATATGATATAAGGATCGACTGAATATAAGAGTATTAATTACAAATTTCAGATTATGGAGCATAACGAGGAAGAATGTAATACAGAACATCCACATCCACCACCAACACCGCCTTTGTACAGAGTAGGTAGAGTAGAACAGATCATAGCCGGAATGGTACATATGATGGGAGGGCGCCATCCGATAGAAAATAAAGAGATTTCGATCCGATAGACGGAGTGCTTGTGGTCCCTTTCCCAACGTGGCCTGTATTGTGTGTCCGGAGCTCCTATCGTTCTAGCCTACGGTGCGACGAATTTAGTAGGTATGAGGTCTCTTTCTTCTAGGAGATAGAGAGTCTCACGGGATCTTTCGGAGTGAGAACTCGATACGACGTTTCTGGGCGGATGGCGCCTAGAGGACATGACATGACGGCCTTTCGACTGGCATTCAAGAGTAGGGGATCGACAAACTACATTTCCCTTCCCTGAACGACCGTGAACTTTCAGCTTCCCCGGTCACTCTAGCTCCGGACGCCTTCTGGTATGCTCAGAGTTAGTTTGTAGCGCATCTTTGGTGGGAGCTAGAGGGTAGTGCATGGAATTGGCGGTGAGTCTCGCCAACTAATCCTTCAAAAAGGCAATTTCTGAATTCTTATGACAAAACTGATCTCCGGACGGTTGAGATGAGGACTCCAACAGATCCAACGGTCGGTCATGAGCAACAAAAATCATTGGTAAGATGGAAGGACATAGATGGCCATGTTGACCGGCTCGAGTGTTTTCACCACCCATCGTTGAGGAGAGTAGCACTAAGGTAGAAGAGAGAGATGTGGACTAATGTCACCGGAGTTTGAGAACCATGTTCTCAGCGGAATTGCCCAATGTGGTGACTGTAGAACATTAGTATACAGTTGGTATGTTGGGCGGCATACCAGTTGCATACCAGCTAAAACAATTTTTGGACAGTAGGTTTAGGCTTCGAGAGTTTGGAATTTTTGTGCTAACTGGCATACCGGTCAGCATAGTAGCTTGTGTAAATTTTTTTTAGTTGGTTTGGCCTTCTTAAAATCCAAGATTTTGTTCTAACCGGCCTACCATCCATCATGACGGGTGGTACATCGGCGGTCTATTGGCCCCGTACTAGTCAGTTGTTATTGTTAAGAAAAGTTGGTGTTTTAAGATCTTATATAGGTTCTAAGAAGTTAGAAAATGAATGTTAGAGTCAATGAATGTTACCTAGTACTTAGGGAAGATCATCTTCTAATTTCGTAATATTATAACAAGAGGCGAGTCGGACCTTCTAAGACGGCGACATAGATCTCATTTGGCAATTACACACATTTGATGAGTGTGTAGATACCTTTTTAATACATGTCTATCTTCATACGTGAATATATGTTTCGTTGTGATTTATGCCCCTATGTGTTTCCTTGCCTGCTTTTATGTGCAATTGCATGATCCATTTCAACGGATAATTATGTGACTTACCTGTTTACTATAAGTGGAAGAACATGCCTTACTTGTAATAACTTATTTCCTTGGTTTACTTGAAAGCATGTTGTACTTATGCTAGTTGTTTCTCGTAACATATGATAGAAGCCTTGCATAAAAAGGTAAGAAACGTAAAATGGGTTGAAATATAAGATGGGAGAATCCCATAGAAATTGATGAACATTGGATATATAATGATTTATACCACCTGACAAACTTTTGATAAGTCTGGAATACCATAGGGTGGTGGGGCTATGGCGACCGAGGGTTCCAATGGGATATGCCGTTACGTTGGGAACCTAACCACTGATAATGATTGAAAGGACTTGATTGATTCGTCCTTAACAGGCAAACATGCTTGTGTGTCAGGGTTGTGGTGTCCGAGCATCCAACGGGGGAACCAATCATCAAGGATACAGAGGGACACGTCACGGATACGCCGACACGCCAAGGATACGCCGATTTTCCAACATGATTTTTAGAATGAAAAGTAAAAAATCGATTTTCAACTACCACAAGGACATTTACAATGGCTACATTGCCACGAACGCGCAAAACAATCCCGAAATTGATTTCCGAACAAAATCGCAACAATCCAACCGATACGAGAGAGGAGTCGAAAGAAAGACAAACTACAAGGGATGGTCACACAACAATAGTGCCATCCGAATTTCCCCAAACAATCACAACGCCACCGGGAGAAGGACCCGACAACCAAAATCTGACATACCAATCCGCACACACCTAGCACGTTACCAGAATGACTAAGAAGTTTGATTTGAGATGTGCTGGCCAGTCACCTTCTCAAAACAATCCTTCATGTTCATTTCTATACCACATGACACGAACTACACACCGGTCACGCCAAACATCACCACAAACCAAGTCGGTACAGTCGACCCCAAAGAAACACACGCATTCTGTCCCAACACTCACAACACAGCTGCACAACACAAACATGACTTTATCTCACTGATCACACCAAGCACAAATCAATCCCACAACACACTTTCAAATAAAATCCAATCGGTAACCACATTGCCGAACAGGAGTGTCCAAACGCAAAAGAACACGTCGAGCAAGAAATCATACCAGTCGGATTCACGAAATGACACGACCAACAAGAATCATGCGCAAGATCAACAAACCGACACATGAGAGCGCGAGATACGGGAATGTGATTCCAAGGCACTTGATTCCTCAACAAAGATGAACTTCCACATGAGAGACGAATGATACACCGCTACATTCCCGCAAGTGCCAAGACTTAGAATATCCCACGAATCATCGAGAGATATACGATGAAGGATGATTACCACATCGAGAGTCCCAAAAATAAGAACTAGGAGATTTTTCAACAACGAGTAGCTTTCAAAATAACCAATCAATACCGAGGCAACTCTCATAACCACGAATGTGCTAAACGAAGAATTGGAGTGGTCAACGCACATTCATTGCCCAGAACGAAAAACTCTGGTACTGAGTAGGAGAAAGTATGAATGAAAGCTAAAGACATCACCAACGAAGATGGATGGGAGCCATCGATAACCCAAGGTCAAGAAACTAACCACACCGCGGTCGAACTCTCATCAACGCAAGCCAAAACCAGAGAAGGACCGCAAACTCCTAAGCTCTAAACACAACCTCAGTCTTCAAAACTCAAATTGCAATTCTTTAAACCACTTTCCACAAAAATCTCAAACACGTCACTGTATTAGCTCCCAAGAACACTAAGGAAAATATTCCCTTATAACCACACTAACCCAAACAGACATATCGCTTCCAAACCGCAAGTCAATTCTGAAACCACACCCAAACTTCTGAACCATCGAACGCCATCACGAGGAAACTCAAGGAACACTTCAAAGAAGTTCACAAGACGTCTAAGTCTCCAAGTGACACCACAAATTCAATTACCAAGCGATACCAAAATCTTACTCATCGAGTTAAAACCATGAACGACACTTCCAAGGAATCCCAAAGACCACTTCGAAGAAACCCCAAGACAAATCCAAGCACATCGCCACTTCTAAGTCATAAGTGATACCACAACCTCAATCATCAACTTAGAATCTCCGACCAACACGGCCACAAAACCCAAAATCACTTTGAAGGAATCTACAAGATAACTTTACGCACCTTATAACTTCAAGCCTCAAGTGAAAACTAGAATCCCAATTTCATAACTCACCCAAATCGCAATCGACCCAAGGCTATACCTCACATTGCTAATGCCAAGACAAACCAAATAC
>NMUG010007008.1:0-12287 GCA_002855965.1 Monotropa hypopitys
GGAAATGCCGGTGAAGATCCTAGACCACAAGGAGCAAGTCCTACGCTCTAAGCTGGTCTATTGGGTCAAAGTCTTGTGGCAGAATCATGACGTTAAGAAGGCTACATCAGAAGGCGAGGATAGCATGCGAAAGGATCATCCACATATATTTCCAGGTAAAATCCTTAATTTCGGGGACGAAATTTCCTAAGAGGGGGTGAGTTGTAATACTCGTCCCCTTATTTCACTAAAATATTTCTTTTAAAAATCTTTTTAGCATGAATCTTGGTATAAATTATGTTAATCATAGAGTGCACGTCTGGAATTAAATTGCATCTTAGTGCGTCTCTTGGGTAAATCATGCTTGCTGACCTCTTATTAGGATCGTAAGTAATGAAAGATGAATTCTAGAGTTAGAGGACCCGGGGGAAACACCTTGACGACTGGATGCTAGGTAAATTAGAGGTTGTGATTTTAGGGAAGGTTGGTATTTTCCCCCAAATCATCGGAGACGTTTCAGTGTCGTTTACTACCTTGGAGCGGTTATGAAGTAGATTTAGAGTGTTAATTTAATGTCTAGGAGGATGAGGAAGTTTTTGGGTTTGAGTTTGGAGGGTTGGGTATCAAATTGGAGGAGTTGGGGAGAAGTTTCTGGTGGCTCGTCTGGACCATGTCTGGGTCCCATCCGGACAAGCGAGCAGCAACATTTACATAGATTTTTAAAGTTGGTCATCTGGACCATAGGAGAGGCCTGTCCGGACGAAGTCGATGGTCCAGACAAGAGTAATGGTTGTCCGGACGAGCTGTGTCGGATGTTAAAATTTTTAAGGGTATTTTAGGGTTTCCATCACCCAAACTTATCCCTCATGCCCTAAATCGATTTAGGGCTATTCTCTGTCCATTTTGCCTCCATTCTAACTTCCTAAGCTTGAGAGAACTTTATAGAGAGAGAGAGAGAGAGAGAGAAGCCTTGGATAAGAAGCTCATTGTTGGAGAGCTTGAAGGTCCTTGGAGGATCAACCTCCCATTTAACTCCTAGCACTTGGTAAGCTTCTCTTCCTCATGTATTTTTATGAATTCCTTCCTTCTTTATGCCATCGGTTGGGTCTAATCCATGTATCTTGTCCATATTTTAGTATGTGTAGTAGAGTAGGAAAATCTACAAGTTTTGCAAAGGAACTTTTGCTATACAATTCCCTTTCCTAGGAAAATGCATGTTTGACTTCATGGAAGACCCTTGGTGGGTTTGTAGTTCATGGTTGTTAGAGTGAAATGTAGAGATTTATAGAAGAGTTTGCGTGTTTGGGGGTTTCACCTAAGTGTTTGTATATGCCCTAGGAATTTAGAGATTTAAGGATTTTAAGTATATATATACATATATATATCATGGGGTTTGGGGGCATCTTGTCTCCTTTTCTTGCTAAGAATTAAATTCATGAAAAATTGGGGTCCAAGGTTAAATTGGGAGAAAATTGTGTTACTTGTAAGGGTTCATAGATTTCCAGTGATTGGGCTTTTCCCTAAAATGGTACATCTCCTATTTTGATTTTTTGTAATTCACGCCATGTATATTGAACTTGTATGATTGTGATAGGAAAAGATTTGGCGGATCAAAAGGCACCAGAAAACTAAAGGTGGAAACATTCTAAACACCAAAGGTGAGTGTACGAAGTAACTATTTCAATTGTACATTTCAATTTCATTGTTAAAGTTGGCCTACGGGCATTAATTATAAAGGTGACCTTCGGGCATTTGGCTAAATTGCCATAATGGTGTGGGGGATGCCCCAAATTATTCATAAATGTGGGCTTCAGCCATTTATTAAAGGTGGGCTTTGGCCATTCATTAAAGGTGGGCTTTGGCGAAAAGTGTTGGTTTTGAAAAGAAAAGGCTTCGGCCAAACATTTTATTTTCCAAGGAAAATCTTATTGTTTTGGAACTTGAAATACTTATTCTCACACTCTGATTTCCTTGTTTTGTGCTTGGAAATCAGGTATCGAAGTAGCGGCCCACTACGAGGCACAGAGTTTTGTGGCAACCTATCCTTAGCCGTGATTTTGGAGAAGACGTAGTAGTGGAATAGTGTAGTAAGTGTTTCTTTTGTAACCTTGAACTTCCTTATACGATGTTATTGAGGAATTATGGTTTAGACTTGGGAAAAATTTGTTAATCCCTCCTTTTTGTTTTATTGTCTTGTCTAACCATGCTTGAGGATTGTTAGTTGGTTGTTGTATTTTGCATCACCCTTGGTCATTGTGGTGAATTTTGTGGGCTATGCTTGCGAAGAAAAATAAAAAAAATTATTTCTGTATTTCTTTAAGGTTGTTTTAATTTTGGGATGTTACAATAAGAATTCTAACGGCTTATATGAGAGTCCAAATCAGTACTTTCTTGTATAAATTATATTTGGTAACAAATTTTATGTGTATAAGTTGTTAATCCTTACTTAAGTTCTTTTGATTTCTTTATGAATTTTAATGGTCTAATCATCCTTATTTCCAAAGTAATCTGATTATTTACATACATAATTTCTTCCAATTTTATTTTTAAACATTTCTAGATTTTCTGAGTTGCCCAAAAATTCAACACCAAAACAGCCTGCCAACCGGCCTGGGCACCGGCACCAGGACTGGTGGCTCCACCGGTGGCACCGATGGTGGAGCCGGTCCTGGGCCCGGTCCTGCAGGGCTGCGAATTTTCAGATTTTTGAGATTTGATTCCTTCCTCGATTCTCAATTATTTTGGTTCAGGTTAAATCCTATGTTGTTCTATAATCGATTACAAAGAAAATACATGAATTTTGGTGTAGAGATTACCTCATTTTGGTGTGATTTGATAAATCAGACGATTGTTGCAAATCTTGGGTTTAGCTTTCACTTTTCATCTTCTTCGTTGATAAACTTCTGCAACTTCCAGTAACTCACTCACATACTCTTTCTTCCTCTCTCAATCACAAACTCTCACTCTCAGATTGATGATTTACAGTGACTCTCACATACACAACAAGTTATTGATGCTACCTATGTTTACACATATTTACTTACGTATTCGTTTTGTTTCTACAGATGCCATTAACACCTCTAAGTCAGATACACCTACACAACAATCTCTCGACACCTACACCTTCAATGACACTGCATGAATGGGTTTCTTGACACCTCACAAAAAATTTCAACAACACACACACATTCAATTGCATATACAATCGTATACACGTCCATCCTTACACGTATAGTTTCCTCCACCGACAACACACAGGCCTGATTCAACTTTTCTTTATAAACTACACTTTTTACCTTTGATTTCTAATATTTACACTTAGACCCCCATGGCTTATTATTTTATTTAAATTACTCTCATATCCATCCTTATTTACTTATTTTTACTCCAAAAAATCCCGATAAATTCTTGAATAATTTCTAATTAACTTATTCAAGTTTCTAAATTTATTTTGAATATATTTATTTTATTAAATAATATTTTAATGATTTAAATTCATATTTAAGCTTTACACATTTCTTAATTAATCCTTAATTAATCGATTAAGCATGCTTCATGCGTACATGTTTCATAATTCTCCCCTACTTAAGAGAATTTTGTCCCGAAATTAAGGGCATACCTGAGACGAAAAGATAAGGATAGTTGCACCGCATATTTTTTTCGGTTTCCCATGTAGCTTCTTCTACTGAATAATTGCGCCATAGCACCTTAACCAATGAAATGGTTTTGGTGTCAAGAACTTGATCCTTTTGTCTAGAATCTGGACTGGTTCTTTGATATATGATAAATCTTCTCTCAACTCTACCCGTTCAATGGCTATAACATATGATGGATCGTACAAATATTTCTTGAGCATTGATACATGAAATACATTGTGTAACCAGGACAAATTTGATGGTAAATCAAGTCAGTAGGCTGTAGCACCAATGCGATCCAAAATCTCGAATGGACCTATATATCGTGGGTTAAGCTTTCCTTTCTTGCTAAACCTTATAATTCCCTTCCACGGTGACACCTTGAGAAAGATAAAATCCCCTTTTTTGAATTCCAAATCCCTTCTTCAATTATCAGCGTAACTCTTTTGCCTGCTCTAAGCTACCTTGATTTTATCACAGATTGTTTTAGTTTTGTCGATAGTTATCTATATGATTTCTGGTCCTAATAATTTTCTTTCTCTTGCTTCATCCAAACATATCGGAGTTCTTCATTTCCTACCGTATAATACTTCATATGGTGCCATTTTGATAGTGGCTTGATAACTGTTGTTGTAGGCAAATTCTATAAGTGGTAAAAGATCATCCCAACTGCCCCAAAAATTCTAACACACAAGCTCGTAACATGTCTTCTAAGATTTAAATCATTCGTTCAGATTGTCCGTCGGTTTGCGGATGAAACATCATACTGAATTTCAGATTTGTTCCCATAGCTTGCTGCAGACTCGGCAAAAATCTGGATGTAAATCTCGGATCTTTATCTGACACAATGGATACCAGAGCTCCGTGAAGCTTTACGATTTCATTAACGTGTAATTGGGCCAATTTATCGAGACTGAACGTAGTTTTGACTGGAAGAAAATGAGCTGACTTGGTCAGTTTGTCCACAATTACCCATATGGAGTCATGCCCCTTCTGCATACGTGGTAATCCAGAGACAAAGTCCATCATTATATGGTCCTACTTCCATTCAGGAATCGGTAATGGTTGCAATAACCCTGCTGGATATTGGTGTTCCACTTTTACTTGTTGACAAATTAGGCATCTGAACACGAATTCAACAATCTCTCTTTTCATACCCGACCATCAATAATGCTTTCTCAAGTTTAGATAAAGCTTAGTACTACCTGGGTGCGTAGCATATGCAGAACTATGAGATTATTCCAAAATTTTCCTTTTTAGGATTTTATCATCGGGGACACACAATCGAACCCCGAACAATAATGTTTCGTCTTTACGAAGAATAAAATCTGATCGCATCCCCTTCTTCAACTCATCAGCAGTTTTTAATAAAATGGAATCTAACTTCTAAGCTTCCCGAATTCTTTATATTAACAATGGCTTTAATCTCAAAGTTGCTAACAATGCTCCATCTACCTTCAGCCCAAATTCAACTCTCAACAATTTTAGATCAGAAAAGAAATTTAGCTTATCACTCCTTATGAAGGACAACCTCCCAGATGATTTTTGGCTTAAGGCATCAGCTACTACATTAGCTTTACCCAGATGATATAGAATAGTGCAATCTTTCTGAGTAAACAAATACATTAGACTCTGGTGATCGGTGAAGATCTCACAAGTTTTTTCATACAGATAATGCCTCCAATGTTTTAAAAGCAACCACAATGGCTGTCAATTCAAGATCGTACATAGGATAATCTCGTTCGTGAATCTTAAGTTGTCTCGAGGCATATGCAATAACCCTTCCATGTTGCATCAGAACACAACCCAAATCCTGATGTGTAGCATCACTATAGATTACGTACCCCCAGACCCTAACGGAATAGTCAATACGGGTGCAGATACTAATCTATCTTTAAGCTCTTGAAAACTCTGCTCACATTAATCTGACCATAAAAATTTGGTTTCTTTTTGGTTAGTTGGGTTAAAGGTTTGGCAATAACAGAGAAGTTTTGCACAAAACGATGATAGTAACCAGCCTGTTAGCCCTATGTTTTGATGGTGCATTATTTACACAAATATAATATTTATAAAATGATTTTAGAATTCCTTGAACTAAAGCTTAAATGTTTAAATCTTTATTTAAATCAAGGAATTGTGGTTATGAGCTTAATTTCCATATCTCTCTCATACTTAAATCCAAGAGATTATTCATCATTATTTAAATCCTTCTAAATTCTCTTGGGACTATTTGAAATTCATTTAAAGTCTCTTAGACTTGTTTTCATCTTTAAAATATTTTTCTAAGGACTTTAAAATTCATAAGATTTATGATATAAGTTTCTAAAATATTTTCCATGATTTTATTATCAAAAAAGAAACTTATATAAAATATAAATCTTGAATTAAACGTTTTTAGTATCTTCCCTTAGTCTCAATGGGCCTTAAAATCAAACTTTTTAAAAGTTGTACTAATCGGTATGGAAACCGGCATACCGCCCAGTATGCCGGCCGGCACACCGGTTCCATACCGGATTTTGGCCAAAATGGGCAGTAGGTTTGGGAAAATCGAAGGAACAAAATTTGTACTAACCGGCATACCGGTCCCCTACCGGTTGCCTACCGGCCTTTGTAAATTCTGCAAATTCAAATTTGAAAAGCCAAAATATTTACAACTATGCCCCTGCAACGGCTACAAATGGCTATATCAAGATTGAAGGCTATTTAATGCTTGCCAAAGACTTGGGAAGAGCTCTTACAACTCCTACAAGCCTCCATACTTACTAGAAGCTCTCAAAGAACTCTCTCTCTCTCTCTCTCTTTCAAGCTCTATTCTTACACTTTTATATTGAGGCACAAATTGTAGTAGTTGTAGGCATTCAATTGTTATATCTCTTACGCCTACTTTGTAAGGAGAATTTACTTCTCCATTGGTTCTTGCTGCTTACATTTATTGAAGACCAAAGAAGTGGTTCTTCGGCATTGAAGAAGGAAGGTGGGAGCTACCTTGAGAAGGAGCTCAAATTGTAAGGGTTAGACAACTACCCGAAAGTTGTAAAGGGTTTGTCAATCACCCAAAGGTTGAATAGATGGTGGAACTCTCACTACATTTGTGAGAGAAGTGGATGTATAGTTGGAGATTGGATCCTCCAACCGAACCACTATAAATTCTTGTCTCTCTCTCTCTCTTTCTCTCTCACTTGTTCTATTTTCTTATCTTTCAAAGTTTACTTAGTTTTAATTCTTGTTCATTATCAAATTAATATCATAGTTACTTTACCTATCTAATCATCAAGAACCAACTCAAAACCAGAAACCACGACCTCTTGGGACTAGTCCCCCAAGAACCTGAGGTATAACATAAGGATTTGCGTTGGTGCTTTGAATAGATTGGTCATTGAACTAATTGATATTAATCTCCTAGTATCTTGCTTCTTGTCTTATTTAGTTCAAGCTTGTAATTAGACTTGTCTTTTTTCAAGTAAATTTTTATTTGACTATTATTATTTTTATACCAATTCACCCCCCCTCTTGGTTGCTCTTGGATCAACAATTGGTATCAGAGCGGGTATCTATAAGATTCGGCTTAAATGTCTTAGAGAGATCCTATGGCTAACGTAGCAACCACCTCATATGCTGAAGGTCAATCAACCAATAGGATACCATTGTTCAATGGTACAAATTTTGCCTATTGGAAGAACTGCATGAGGATATACATTCAATCTATTGATTACGATCTTTGGATGATCATTCTTGAAGGTCCTCATGTTCCAAAGAAAGTAGTTGATGGGGTATCGGTTAGTAAGCCATATTCGGAATGGCTTGTCGGTGATAAGACAAAAGTTGAACAAAATTGCAAAGCTATGGACATACTCTATTGTTCATTAGATGCAAATGAGTACAATAGAACCTCCGGATGTGAATTCGCGAAGGAGATATGAGACAAACTTGTTATAACCCATGAGGGTTCTAGTCAAGTAAAAGAGTCCAAGATTGACATCTTGGTACACTCTTATGAGCTCTTCAAAATACAAGAATGAGAAACCATTTCCCAATTATTCTCCTGTTTCAATGATATTATCAATGGCATTAAGGGTCTTGGTAAGAGTTACACCAACTCGGAAATGGCAAGAAAAATACTTAGATCAATGTCTAAGGCTTGGGAAACCAAAGCCGCCATTATTATTCAAACTATAGATTTTTCTATTTGCAGTATTGATTCTCTAATGGGTGTGCTAATGACTGAAGAAATGCATTTAAAGCTCAATGAGGAGCCACCCAAGCCAAGGAAGGATATAGCCTTCAAAGCAACAAAGCATGAGGAATCTTCTACCGACTTATTGGAAGATGAGGACATGGCTCTCATTGCTAGGAACTTCAAAAAATATTTGAAGTAAAAAAGAGGCAATTGGAAGAACTTCAAGAAGGATGGAAAGAAGGAAGAAGGGCCTAGAAATCCCATCATATACTTTGGGTGCAACAAACCCGGGCATGTGCAAGCCAAATGCCCTCAATACAAATCGGGGTACAAAAAGGATACAAGCAAGCCATGCTTGCCGCTTGGGATAATAGTGAAAGCGAAACCGACAATGAAGAAACCAAAGAAGTGGCTAACCTTTGCCTTATGGCCAAGGACTCAAATGAGGTATCTTCCTACTTATAACTTCAAGATTCTTTTGACTCTTTAATCATTGATTTTGAAAAATTGAAAAACAAACATAAAAATGTAAAAGATATTGCCAAGGATCTTTCAAAAGAACTTGGTGAAATTATTGAGGAAAAGGCTTTACTTGAACTTGAAATAGATTTGTTGAAAGCAGCTCACACCAAAGAAATTTTGAAATTTGAAGAAAATGAAAAGAAATTCAAACTTGAGATTGATGACTTGAAGATCTCCTTAACAAGGTTGACTCAAGGGCAACACAATTTGGATATTTTACTTGGAAAATAAAAAGTCTCATTTTACAAGGCGGGTTGTGGTTTCAACCCCAACAAGAAGGAAATTTTCTATAAAGACTTATTTTTAAAGAGACCTATTCTTGCTTGCCACTATTGCAACAAGAAAGGTCATGTTTCATCTTCATGTCCTTTGAAAAGAAACTACTTTTGTTCAAACAAGATAGTAAAACAAATATGGATACCTAAAAACAAGTCTTTGGATGCTAACCCCAAAGGACCTAAGGTTTGGGTACCAAAGGCTATTTCTTAGACTGTTTCTTGTAGGTGTGCTTGACGACCTCTTCATCAATGGGAAAATGGGTCTTGGATAGTGGTTGCTCAAGACACATGACCGAAAACTACAAGGCATTTTCATCTCTTACTCCCAAGGATGAAGGAATGGTGACATTTAGAGATAATGGGAAAGGTAAAATCATCGGTATAGGTAATATCGGTAAGCCTCCTTTACCCATTATTGAAAATGTATTACTTGTTGATGGTCTCAAGCACAACCTCTTTAGCATTAGCCAACTATGTGATAAAGGTCATAGAGTTATTTTTTATAAGGATTGAGAATGTCAACAACAACTCCATACTCTTTACCAGCAATAGACACGAAAATATTTTTGTTGTTGATTTGCTGGATATAAAAAAACAAGATGTAAAATGTTTTTCGACCACCAACGACTCTAGTTGGTTGTGGTATAGGAGACTTGGGAATTTTCACCCGGATGCCATAGCTAGACTCTCTAGAAAAGAGCTAGTGAAAGGTCTTCCTACAATTGGTTTTGACACTAACAAACTTTGTGGTGCTTGTCAAAAGGGTAAACAAACCAAGGTCTCTTTTAAGTCCAAAAACATAATTTCAACTTCTAGACCTTAGGAGCTTTTGCACATTGATCTTTTTGGACCAATTAGGACACCAAGTCTAGCCGGCAAAACTTAATGTGTTGTTGTTTATGACTACTCTATATATACATGAGTTTTATATCTAGCTCATAAGGATGAGACATTTGCCGCTTTTTCAAAATTGTGTAGAAGAGTTGAAAATGAAAAGGGTCTTACTATTTCTAACATAAGAACTGACCATGGTCGGGAGCTTGACAATGACTCTTTTGAAAAGTTTTGTGACCTCCGTGGTTATGGACACAATTTTTCGGCACCAAGAACACCTCAACAAAATGGTGTTGTTGAAAGGAAAAATAGGTTTTTGGAAGAAATGGTTAGAACTATGTTATGTGAAAATCATTTACCAAAAAGTTTTTGGGCAGAAGCCATAAACACTTCTTGTTATATTCAAAATAGGGTGTCCATACGTTCTATTTTAAAGAAAACCACATATGAGCTTTGGAATGGAATAAAATCCAACATTTCATATTTTCATTTTTTTGGGTGTAAGTGTTTTGTGCATAATAATGGTAAAGATTATCTTGGTAAGTTTGACTCCAAGTCAGATGAAGGCATTTTCCTTGGATATTCTACTACTAGCAAGGCCTATAGAATTTATAATCATAGAATGCATGTAGTAGAAGAATCCATTCATGTTAGATTTGATGAGTCTACTTCTATTCCTTGTGCTAATCTTGATAATGATGAAGTTGTAGAGAATTTTAAAAAATTATCTCTTGACAAAGAAGCTTCTCCTAGCTTGGAAAAAGGATCAAAGGATGAAGAGGTAAGTGCACCTATTGAACCCCGGGGCAATGTTGAAAATCTTCTAAAGGCATGGAAAACGGTGCAAGGCCATCTAATTGACCAAGTAATAGGTGAGGTAACTCAAGGGGTAAATACTAGAAACTCTCTTAGAAACTTTTGCAATCACTTTGCTTTTGTCTCTTAAATAGAACCTAAAACATTTTAGATACCGAAAATGATGAGTTTTGGATTCTTGCAATGCAAGAAGAACTAAACCAATTTGATAGAAATGATATTTGGGAACTTGTCCCTAGACCCGCTAATCATCAAGTTATCGGAACCAAATGGGTGTTTAGGAATAAGCTTGATGAAAACGGTTTCATTATTAGAAACAAGGCTAGGTTAGTAGCCCAATGCTATAATCAAGAAGAGGGAATAGACTATGAAGAAACTTTTGCCCCCGTTGCTAGAATAGAAACCATTAGGATGCTACTAGCTAATGCTTCATTTACGGACTTTAAACTTTTTCAAATAGATGTAAAAAGTGCCTTTTTAAATGGTTATATAAATGAGGAAGTTTATGTTAAGCAACCTCCCGGTTTTAAAAATCATGAACTTCCAAATCATGTTTTTAAACTCACTACAGCTTTATATGGTTTGAAGCAAGCTCCTAGAGCTTGGTATGATAGGTTGAGTACATTTCTTATTGAAAATGGGGTTTCTATAGGTAAATACCACCTTGTTTTTAAAATTTAGTGGAAAAGACTTGTTGATTGAGCAAATCTATGTAGACGATATTATATTTGGCTCTACTAATGAAATTTTGTGTAAGGACTTTGCCAAGTGTATGCAAGATGAGATTGAGATGAGTCTAATGGGAGAGTTTAAATTCTTCCTTGGACTTCATATCAAACAATCAAAGGAAGGCATCTTCATTGATCAAAGTAAGTACACCAAGGAACTCATCAAGAAATTTGGAATGGAGACCTCCAAAGTGGCAAAGACTCCCATGAGCACCTCTACAAAGCTTGAAAAGGATGGAAATGGCAATGAGGTTAGTGAAAAGCTCTATAGAGGTATGATAGGCTCTCTTTTGTATTTGAATGCTAGTAGGCTGGATATTATGTTTAGTGTATATTTATGTGCACGTTTTCAATCAAATCCTAAAGAATCTCATTTGTTTGTCGTTAAAAAGATTTTAAGTACCTAAAGGGATCTCTTAACTTAGGACTTTTTTATCCCAAGGGTACCTCTTTTGATTTAGTAGGATATTCGGATGCCGACTATGGTAGTTCCAAAGTAGATAGAAAAAGTACAAGTGGTACTTGCCAACTCCTAGGACAATCTCTAGTCTCTTGGAGTAGCAAGAAACAAAATTATGTAGCCCTATCTACTGCAGAAGCGGAATATGTAGCGACCGGAAGTTGTTGTGTCCAACTTCTTTGGATTAAACAACAAATAGAGGATTTCAATTTATTCTATGATCATATACCTATTAAGTGTGACATTACTAGTGCCATAAGTATGTCTAAGAATCCCACTCATCATTCTAGAACCAAACATATTAAAATTCGACATCACTTTATAAGAGACCATGTTCAAAAAGAGGATGTAGAAATTTCTTTTGTTAACACCAACCATCAATTGGCGGATATTTTCACAAAACCCCTTGGAGGAGATAGGTTCTATTTTATCACAAGAGAACTTGGTATGTCGAATTATTTTTAAAGATTTTCTTTGGGATTCCTTAGCTTTCTTATGAATCTTGGATGAAACACTTGTACAAGTATACTTATTGATCATTGGAGTAGTGACCAAAACTCCAAACATTTTCATAACACCCATATTCTATCATGAACAAGTTTTGATGGTGTTTATTGAATGTTCTATGGTCTTAAGTTTATGATTGAATGCCTATACCAAAATCTAGCATGTTCACTTGTTTAGTGTATTGAACTTTCATCTTGACATGCTTCCAAAAGCACTCATATATATGATTTTTGAATGAAATTGAGTTAGGGCAAATCTTGATTATCTTTATGAAAATTTAAGTGTTTGAAAATTGCATGTTTAATGGTTATATGAAAACTTGGGTATCCTATTTGTTCATTTCTCCAAAAG
>NMUG010007009.1:0-12285 GCA_002855965.1 Monotropa hypopitys
CGCAAACTCGAACACAATCCAACTAACCTCACTACTAAGGTGAGACAACCTTAAAGATCTACTAAGGATCCCAAACCCAAGTGACGCTAAGATATCCAACAACAACTCAATCCGCGGCGTCACTAACTGTCGTTATTGTATGTATTGGATTCACATATCATTGAAATATTCGAGGTATTCCTTTCCTTCCTTTACTTTACTTTATTTCATTTATTTCATAATATGGATAAACCACCAAATCCCTAGCCAAGGCATTTCCGGTTATCCTAACCTTTTCATTGCATTGTTTGCTCATATTAGAAAGTTCATACCTTTGTAAGTCTCATACAATGGACTCACTATGGAAGCATCTCGCCAAGCACTTTCCACGTTATCCAAAGTTTCCATTTTAATTACCTCGTACAATGGACTCACTATGGAAGCGTCTCGCCAAGCACCTTCCACGTTATCGAAAGTTTCCATTTCAATTATATGTTACAATTTCCCTTTTTCATCATATCCGAAGTTCATATCATATTTGATGGGTCCGATATAGTGGCTAGTCAACACACTATCCTTTCCTTCCATGATTCCCCAACTCGTTGGGAGGGCTACGCTACCCCAATTTGTGCTCAACATGGTGGCGTGACCACCGAAGAAGTCCAACATCTGTCTATTCCCGTTGTGCACAATGTCGTGGATGGTGCGACCATCCAGGGAGTTACGACCTCAGTCTATTCCCACCAAACATTCCAGTGTTCCCCAAACTTGTTGGGAGGGCCACCATACCATATGATTCCACGTCGTTCAATAATTTCGTTTCATGTCAATGTATTCAATCATGTTCCTTTTTAAGTGATAGATTCAAGATTGAATGTGAGTAGTCCTCATTTGACACATCCTCCATATTTCATGTTTCTAGATTACATTGAATACTTTACTAAGTATTCCCGATCCACATTCACCCTTGACACACGCAGGGGAAACCAACGATTATAAGGGTTCATATGACCGCAACCATACTAAAGGAAAAATCCACACTAACTAGGAGACGTCACTACAATAATCGATAGATTCAACTAGACCCAACTTGACTCTGGTGGTCAACTTGGGACTTTTATCGAACACTCGGTGTTCACCAACCCCAAAGGTCCTAGAATGATTATACGGACCTAACATGACCAGCTACACTACCGTATAAGTCTTACGATAATCCACTAATGTCGAATTCTTCACAACATGGTTCAAGGTTCATTGAGGTATTTCATCAAACACTTGGTGGCCCCTAACTCCAATGGCCACCAATCAACCTATAAACCACCAAAACTACAAGTTGTTCCCCTAACGGGAATTTCGTCGAACACCTAGTGGGCACAAGATCACCACTCAATTCCACCACAATGTAACCCTAAGTCACAAAATACAATATACATACTATGGCTACCAAATCGAACCTATGTACACACACACACATATACTTAATAGAAGTTAAGAATTTACCCACCGGAAAGATCGCCGGAGCTCCGAGGTCGCTGAAGAGTTGTCCTTAACACCACTACAATCCAGAACCGCAGGTGCGTAGATCGGCTCGCCCTCGTCTACATTAATGAACGTGATTTCTCCCAAAACCTAAGGGAGAAGGGCCAAATGTAAGAGAGAAGGGAGGGTAGAAGTGAAACATAGAGAGAGGGAGAGAGCTTACCAATGGGGGAAGAAGAGAGAGAGAGAGAGAGAGAGAGAGAGATCCAACCCAGAAAAATAAGGATTTCTCGAACTCCCAAGGGTATATATATGACCCTAACATGAAAAGACCACATTGCCCCTCATTTAATTCTGACAGCATGAAAATTGCACTTGGCGACCGGTCGACAACGACTAGCTCGACTGGTCGAGGCCTTATAATAAACTTCTTTGAAATATCGCGACTGGTTGACAATGGCTTGAGTGACCGGTCGCAGGCATGAACATGAGCCCACTAGAAAGCCACGACTGGTCGACAACGGCAAGCTCGACCAGTCAACGCTGGGTAATTTGCAACATTTACAAACATAACCCCAAGTCGGCCATAACCTCTCCCAGTACTTTCCGAAACATTCCGAATCAACTACTAACCATATGGATGAACCGAGGTGGAGTCTGAAACCTAATTTCAATCACTAATAAAATCTGAGGAGTCCACATTAAAATCCATTAATCGAATAGAGTACTGAATTTAATTCTGGAAATACCGTTAGAAAATACGAGTCGTGACACGGGGCGTGACAGGTTGGTATCAGAGCTAGAGTTTATCTAGTCTCTATAGCATGAGTTGAGTTAGAGGAACCATGTAGTAGACTAGTGTGTGGAGTATAGATCGAGTTAGGGATTACGAGATATTAATTGCCCTAACTGTTTTATAACTTATATTATTGTGTTATATGCTTTGTGATGTTAATCAAAAGCAGTAAAGAGGAATGGAGAACCAAGGGGAGAATCAAACAGAAGATACTACTCCGAGAGTTACTGAGGTTGAGGGTACTTCACATCCAACAGAGGGTTTCTTTTATGAAACTGGAATAGTGGAAAATGTCAATGGTCGACTATGAGGCACGATTTGTGGAGTTATCGCGTTTTGCACCTGATATGGTGGATACCGAGGAGAAGAAATTCAGAAAATTCAAAGAGGGCTTGAATATGGAGATAAAGAACAAATTGACTCCTTTTCACGAGAGGGACTATCCAGACTTGATTGATATGACTCGACAGATTGGTAAGAATTATGAAGAATACAAAGAAAGCTGAGAAAAGAAGAAGAGGGGTTATTTTGAGAGTAGACCCAGCGGAAAATTTAGTGGGGGACAGAGACCACCATAGCAGTAATAATCTCAATCGAATAGGAGTGGCAGATGGAGAGGAAGTAGGCCAGTGCAGAGTCAAAGCGGTGTCAGTCAGACTGAGACTAAGGGATTCACAGAGATGAGGCGATGTTACAAATGTGGAGTGGTTGGACACATTGCAAGAGACTATTCAACAAAGCTGACAAGTTATCGATGCTTTAATTGCAATGAGGAAAGGCTTATGGCAAACCAGTGTACGAAACTGAGGGTTGTGCCAGCATCATCTTTAGTCAATATTACTAGAAGGAAAGGGAAGAGTATAGTGATTCCTATAGCACCGGCTAGAGTATTTACAGTTACATGGCAGGGCGCTGAGGCTTTTCCAGATGTCGTTACAGGTATCATTAAAATCTTTGATCAAGATACAGTAGTTTTGATAGACCCTAGTTCGACGCATTCTTTTGTTGCATCTATATTTATTGCTTGGTTGAAGATATCTTGTGAGTCATTAGAATGTGCATTAGTTGTTTATACACCTATAAGAGATATTGTTGTAGTATACAAACTAAAATTTGGGGAACACATACTAGAAGTTGATTTGGTGCCACTTGATATGATAGACTTCGACATTACATCGGGTATGGATTTCTTAGCATGTTATCATGCTTTGGTGGATTGTTTTTCTAAAGAATTAGTGTTAAGAATTCCTGATGATTCTGAGATAACAGTTTGTGGCGAGAGGAAGAAATAGACGGGTAAAATGATTTCTGCCATTAAAGCTAGGAAGATGTTGATTAAGGGATGTGAGGGTTTTCTTACTTATATCATAGACACAGAAAAGAAGGAAGATGTGAAGTTAGGGGATCTACCAGTGGTTAGTGAGTTTCCGAATATATTTTCTGATGAGTTATCGGGGGTAGTTACTGACAGAGAAGTTGAGTTTATTATAGAATTATTGCCTAGGGTTGATCCGATTTTGATAGCACCTTATCGTATGGCACCTGCAGAACTGTTGGAGTTGAAAATTCAATTGAAAGATCTTCTATATAAGGGGTTTATATGCCCTAGCATATCTCCTTGGGGTGCGCCGATATTATTTGTAAAGAAGAAAGACGGTTCTATGCGTATGTGTATCGATTATCGCCAATTGAATAAGGTGACAATGCGTAACAAATATCCAATTCCCAGAATCGATGACTTGTTTGATCAGTTGTGTGGGGCATCTATCTATTCTAAAATTGATTTGAGGTCGGGGTATTATCAGGTGAAGGTGAGAGACAGTGATGTGTCAAAGACTGCGTTCAGGACTCGTTATAGGCATTATGAATTTTTGGTGTTACCGTTTGGGTTGACTAATTCACCATCAGTCTTTATGGATCTTATGAATTGGGTTTTCCAGTCGTTTCTTGAATCCTTTGTGATTATATTTATCGATGATATTCTTATCTATTCGAAGTCAGTTGAAAAACATAAGAATCATTTGCTTATAGTGTTGTAGACATTGAGGGACAGACAGTTATATATGAAGTTCAGTAAGTGTGAATTTTGGTTGAGATAAGTGACTTTTCTGGGGCATGTCATTTCTGAGATAGGTATCAGTGTGGATCCGAAAAAGGTAGAGGTAGTGTTGAAATGGGATAGACCGACTAACGTTTCTGAGATCAGAAGTTTTCTTGGGCTAGCTGGTTACTATCGTAAATTCATCCAAAGATTTTCTGCTATATCTCTGCCTATGACTAAATTGATTCATAAGGGAGTTAAATTTATCTAGACACATGATTGAGAGAAGAGTTTTGAGCTATTGAAGCAAAAGTTAGTGTCAGCACCTATTCTATCTATTCTAGAGGGGATAGAAGATTTTGTGGTTTATAGTGACACATCTTTGCAAGGATTGGACTATGTTCTTATGCAACAGGATAAAGTGATAGCATATGCATCTCATCAATTGAAGACACACGAGCTCAATTATCCGACACATGATTTGTAATTAGCGGTAGTTGTATTTGCTCTCAAATTATGGCATCATTACTTATATGGGACGATTTGCGAGATATATAACACCAGAGTCTGAAATATCTGTTTACATAAAGAGATTTGAATTTGAGGCACCGCGGGTGAGTTGAGCTGATTTCTGACTACGATTGTTCTATTCATTATTATCCAGGGAAGGCTAACATGGTTGTCGATGCTCTGAGTCGAAACAATATGGGTAGCATATCTTGTTTATATTATGCCAGAGTGGAGAATTTCTTTTTTATTCAGAAGCTGAGAGTTCTATTATTATTGTCAGATTCTGATATTCCGTTGGCACGATTCTGTCTTCGACCTCTATACATTGACCGTATTCGTAAAGGGCAGCTAGTTGATGACTATTTGATGAAGCTGAGGCAACGTGTTGAAGATAGAGAGATAGATGATTTTTCACATTCAGAATGATGGAGTTCTATTATTTAAAAACAGACTATGTGTTCCTAATATCGATGATTTGAAGCAGGTATTGTTAAAAGAGGTACATGGATCGGCTTATGCGATGCATCCTGATAGTACGAAATTGTATCGGAATCTTCGGGAAAATTTCTAGTGGAAAGGCATGAAAAGGGAGGTATCTGAATTTGTTTCAAAATGTGTTACTTGTCAACGAGTTAAGGCAGAACATCAAAGACCAACAGGTTTGTTGCAGAATTTGCCGATTCCGGAATGGAAATGGGAGCACGTAACTATGGATTTTATTGTGGGATTGCCACGTTCTAGATCTGAATATGATTCTATATGGGTTATTGTTGACTAATTGACTAAATCATTTCATTTTTTGGCAGTGAAGACCACGTATAATATGGATAGATATGCTCAAATCTATATTGATCAGATTATACAGTTGCATGATGTACCAGTTTCTATAGTCAGTGACCGAGATTCGAAATTTAGTTCTAGATTTTGGGGAAGTTTGCAGAATGCGTTGGGTACGAATCTAAAATTCAGTACATCGTTTCATCCACAGACCGATGGACAGTCTGAGTGGACTATTCAGATATTAGAAGATATATTACGAGACCGCATTCTTAATTTTGTGGGCAATTGTGATACTTATCTGGCATTGATGGAGTTTGATTACAACAACAGTTTTCATAGTATTATTGGTATGGCTCGTTATGAAGCACCATATGGACGGAGATGTAGATCTCCTATTTGCTGGGATGAGATTGGCAAGAGGCAGATTATGGGTCCAGAGTTAATTCAACAAACTACTGATGGTGTCAGAATTATTCAGAAGAGATTGAAAATTGCGCAGAGTCGACAGAAAAGTTATGTGGATAACAGAAAACGTATGTTAGAATTTTTAGTGGGTGACTTTTTTTTATCCATGTTTCACCTTGGAAAGGGGTTATCAGATTCCAAGGAAAAGGGAAATTAGTGCTGCGTTATATTAGTCCCTATGAAATTATAGACAGAGTTGGAGAAATTGCTTACAGATTAGCATTGCCAGCGGAGTTGTCATGACTATATAATGTTTTCATGTTTCAATGCTACGGAAATTCATTGGGGATATTTCAGTTATTTTAGAATCAGTACCGGTTGAACTAAAGGAAGATTTATCATTTGAAGAGTATCCGATACGGATTGTGGACAGAAAAGAACAATAGTTGCGTACAAAGGTTGTGTCGTGAATCAAAGTGGTTTGGCAGCATCACGGGACTGAAGGAGCTACTTGGGAGGGAGAAGATTCCATGAAAGCTCAATATCCACATCTTTTTGGTTCAGGTATTCTAAATTTCAAGAATGAAAGTTTCTAAGTAGGGGAGAGTTGTAAGATCCGGCTTTAAAAAATACGTCATTTAATTTAATTAAAAATTCATTCATATTTTTTTAATGCAAAATGTGGTTGCGTGGAAGTTAGAAGTTGTTTGAGTTAGAATTTTTTTTGAAAATTTCTTAAGTGTTGTTATGAGCAGTAGAGGAAAAGAATATGAAAGTTAGAATATTTTTTAGTTTGAAGGAAGAAATAGGTCTCTGGAAAATTGGTCCAGAATTTAACCCAACTTGTGATTTTGCTGGTTGGGGAACCGGTTGCCCAGAGGAAGGAAACCGGTTGCGCATTAGCGGTTAAGTAAGGGTAATTTTGTAAATTTGTTGAATGATGGGTTTTGGCACATAGTGTTTAATGGTTTTTGGAATGTCGCATATCAGCATCGAATACACTTCTACCCTTATTCACATCTATCACAAGCAAGAGAGAGAGAGATAGAGAGAAACCGAAGATTTTTTTTTATTTTAGAAGAAAATTGAAGGAATCAAGGCTAAGGAATTGAATTAAGTTGGTAAGAACACTGAATTACTTTGTGTTTTAGTTTTAATTTGATGATTTTCGCGAGTTCTTCCTGGATTTGAATTGTATGAACTAGGGTTCCTCACGATTTTGGGTTTTTATTTGGTTTTGGTATAATTTTGCTGTGGGTTTGTGTATTTGATGGGGTTTTGGTTTGATTTGAAGCATATTTAGTGTTTCTTTGGCTTTAGATAATGGATTTTGGTATGTACAATAGTTGTTCTTTGGTTTTTGGCTATATAATGTATCTGTAGTGATTTTGGTGAACAAAAAAAGAAGGTTGGAAAGTGTTCTGCAAATTTCAATATAGTAGAAGGGAAACCAGTTCTGCCATAAAGGGTAACCGGTTGCGTAAAAAATTTGGGAAACTGGTTTCGGTTGTCAGGGTAACCGGTTGCCGGTTCAGTATAGTTTTCTGACAATTTTAATGTAACTTTAAAATTAAGGTTTATATGTATTGGAAATTTATATTATGTGGGAAAAGTGAGGAAAATGTATTGTGTAATGATTAATGCAAGTTAATTCATTTCTTATTGCATTTAATTATTGTTCAAGCATTGTTTAAATCAATTATTAATGATTTTAGCTTGGACAGATGATGAGACAAGTGGAATCGATCCCCAAAAGAAGCAGGGGTAATCGATAGGCGATCAATACCGATCACTATGAGTATGTTAAATACGTTGTTATTTAATTCATTTGTGAAATGCATGTGTAATGTGAATGAGAGAGGGCGGACCACCAGAAGTACCTACTACGGTTGCTTCAACCATGAGATCATATGCATAGTGAATTATCTGTCTACATATGTGAGGTGGTTTGTTTTATTGTGATTTCTATTTGCTTTAAATTGCAATATATCTCACATATTCCTGTATCGGCCATTATTTGGATGACACAAGTATTGCTTGATGAGTCGATGGTTCTGTACATTACTGGTTTTCCTAGAGTACATTGACACAATATTGGCTTAGATAGTTGTGACAGAGGCTGGTTGTGTACACTTTTAGGTTGTACTAGATCAGACCATTTGTAGTTTGCTTTTACTTTTATTAGAAAAGCATAATGTAATAAATAGTTTAGTTGTTTTTATTTTCGGTGCTGTTGATAGTTGTAAAAATTTCATAACTGGTTGGTTGTTGCATTTCCTTTTTATATAATGGAAATATTTGGTTGTTGAAGAATGTTTAGAAATGAGTAAATATTAAATTGTTAATCACTTTGAGATTAGAATAAAAGTTAAATATGCTTGTTATGATGCACACTCGCTTGATTACAGCCTCATTAGAGTAGTGTATCGGGGCAGGACGTGACAATAGTATAGATTAGTGAATTGCTCGTACTTGAAGGCACTTGAACGTGACTTCGACACTTGATCCGTGAAATCATCACATAACACGCGCCTTCGACACTACCAAAAATATGTACTTACACTTTATATTACTTAGGGGAACTGATGTGTGTATATATGTGTCTTGGTTTGTGTATATATGTGTACTTGTGTTGATGTGTGTCTTGGTGTGTGTGTGTATGTTGATGTTGATGTGTGAATTGGTGTGTGTGTGTGTTGATGTGTGTATGGAATCTAAAATTCAAAAAAAACACCATCTTTGGCATGCCCAAAACCAACAATTTGAGTCTAGAATCTAGGAAAAATACAATGAAGAATTTATATTTCTGCCAAAAAATAAAAACATGTTTTAAATCCCAAGCTACACTCAATTCTCAACTTCTGGTACATAATAGTCCGTGAATAAAGATTTCATCTACAAAGTCTGGATGATCAAATTTAATACCACTGTCATGGTATACCTTGGATGCATGGTATACCTTGGATCCACAGAAGTTGCACAAAACAATCATCATAAGCACACATTACTCTTTAAGCACAAAAAAAATATGCCTGTAATATGAACTCACCAGTAGTATAAAACTTAATTGTCAAAATCCTTGTGCTCCAAGTTTTTATCCTTTGATAACAATCCATCTCTGAAAAACACACGGCAAACAAAAATCACAACCATGCTATTTCTAAAAATAAAAAAGATCATAAACACTATTCTTTATCCAAAAAGTGTGCACATTATAAAAAGGATTTATGTTTAGTGTTATAAATGGTGAAATCAAAATCAACCACATCATGGTCATTCCTAGCCACTTTAAGGCTAGGAATGAATTGTGTGAAATGCGAATGAAGTTATGAATACTATAATTTTTTAAATTTGGCATTATGTGTACCTAAACCATAATTGGTTGAGACGTGTTAGCATGGCCTATTAATTGAGATCTAAGACTTCCACAAAATGATATGAATTAATCATCTTGATCACCTAATTGACCCTCCTAGCCACCACATAACCCCTGAATCACCAAAAGATAGCAATATATGTAATTAGCAGATCAAAAAATAGACTCACAGCCCATGTACGTAAGATCAAATATACACATGTAAACCAATAATCGTACCTCTACATTTGTAACGACCTAGAATTTTAAATATATTTTTTTAGAGAAAAGTGTATTTTTTTACATATTCAATGAAGGACGAGGTTCGATAGATGTTAAGCTAGTAATTTAGAGTGGTGAGAATCACCGGTATTGAATTGGTAAGATTTTTGGTCGTTCCAGTAATGTGCCGAGGGCGTTCGAGGCCCATTACGACCCCAATATTTTCTAAAAATCGAAAATCTGTATTCATGAAAGTTATAGAGAATTTCATTAGAAATCCAACGCAACTTGAATCGTCGCAATCGTAGATCGGACGAAGAAGTTATGCCCGATTTACCTCGCAGCAGTTTTTCCTTTGGTTCAGCGAAATTGGTTATCGATAACGGGCCTTGTGGTTATCGATAACGGACTGTTTCCCAAATCTCAGAGAAAGTCCCGAGAGTTTGGTTATCGATAACAGGTTTGTGGTTATCGATAACGAGTTATTTTTTTGTTCCTTGGTCAGGATCCGAGAGTTTTGTTATTGATAAAGGGTTTGTGGTTATCGATAACGAGTTGTCCTTTGGTTCCTGGGTCAGGACCCGAGGATCTGATTATCGATAACAGGTTTATTGAAGGCTTATGGTTATCGATAATAGGCCCTGCGCGGACTGTTTTAATGAGCGACAATTTGATAAATGTGTGGGGGTATATATGGGACCCCTTATCCGATTTTATTCATTTTTCTTCTTCTTCTCCACCCATCTAACCTAATTCTCTCCCCTCTCTCCTCCCTCCATTGTTGCCCTCTTTAAAAGCTTCGAAATCAAAGCCATCCATGGCTCCGATCAAGATTCACCAAGAACAAACATTGTTCCTATCACCTTGAGCTCTTCGGCAAGCCCAATATCTTCTCCATCCGACAAGTTTTGAATTCTTGGGCATCCTTCAAGTTCAAGTAATGGAGTTTCTCCAAGGAGAAACATTGCTACCCTTGAAGAGAGCTATCCGGCAACCACCATAACTCCGTCACCCGACAACTTTTGGAACTCCGGCGACATTCCGGCGAAGAGCAATGGAGAGGTGGTCTTGAGGAACGTTGTAGAGGGCGAGGAGATCTACGCAATGATGGATTTAGTTTGCGGCGACATTTTCCGGCAATTTTCCGGCGATTGCTCCGGTGGATGGACTCTTGATTCCTATCAAATATGAGCGCGCGCGTGTGTGTGTGTGTGTGTGTGTGTGTGTGTGATTTCCATGTTTGTACCAAATTTTCGTAGAATTATATTGGTGTAGCGCTTGGAGTTAGGATGGAAAATCCTTCGGTAAAACCACTTGAATATTGGGTTGATAGGCGTCAATAATTAAATTAGTGACGTTACGAATGTCGATTGATGGTTAGAAAATTAGTCCTTAGTAAATCTTGGATGAATATTTGAAGAGAATCGTATAATAAACTAGAATTTCCATCGGAGTGATACACATGGAATTATCATAAAATCCTTATATTGGATATCCACATGGAATTGGAATTGAGGTCAAGGGGTAGCATTGGGTAAGTTAGCGATCCCATTGGTTGTGTGAAGTCTTGCTTGGCATTGCCAAGGTCGGAGACATGGACTTACCCACACATGTGTAGAACATGAACTTGAAGCGGGTGGTCGAACTTGATGGCCACCCCTAACGAAACAACCTTGAGGGTTGCCTCCCGTGACATGACTAAGGTTGGGTGTAGCATTTGAAACTTGGAGAGATGTGAAAAGTACTAAATGAACTTCAAATATTGGAGATGTGCCTACCAAAAGCTACTCGTGTATAATCTTAAATCTATCACCTCAAAATCAATGATGAAAGTAAGAGCGGTGACTTCCGCGTGCGTACAAGCGTTGATTAGGGGATTAGAGGTGGATAGTGGGAACGTTGAACATACAAATGAAACGGTGATAATCAAAGAAGAATGTGGCAGTGGTTTGAAATTAACTAGCATTGGCTAGGAGTGATAACATGACAGACTCAACGAACGAAACACGATGCGTATGTGATTGATACGATTGACTAGCGTTAGCTAGGTGATGTAACGATAGGGGTGATTGATCTTGGATAACGGAAACGGACTTCTGACGGGGTTTCCGGGATGGTCGTGCCATCCATGACATTGTGCACAATGGGGGTACCTTGGCCCTCCCAGTGGTTTCTTGGGGAATGTATGGAAAGGATGGTTAGTGGGTTTGGCCGCCTACTAGACTACTCTTACCCTATCTAATGTTACATGACACGTTGACACATTGGACTAGGATAGCCTGGGGTGGACTTCTAATGGGATCCCATGGCATATCCAAAATGGCAAAACGCGATACTTGACTTTTCATGGAACAGACTTCTGATGGGCTTCCAAT
Organism: Monotropa hypopitys; assembly: GCA_002855965.1. Lineage (NCBI taxonomy): Eukaryota > Viridiplantae > Streptophyta > Magnoliopsida > Ericales > Ericaceae > Monotropa > Monotropa hypopitys. Next base: position 11,943 of record NMUG010007009.1, read on the forward strand.
GATCTGTCTTTGCAATAAAAAAATTATGCATAACTGGAGTGGACTTATGATGGGACTTGTGGTAGCCGGACCCTACACAGCTTGGGCCGGACCCCCTAGCTATCCGGTTCAGCCCAACATCCGGATCCCACACACATCTAGCGGAGCAATCCAGGGCCGTCGGCCTCACGGACCTCCGATCATACATTGCTGTCGGACAGATCCGTCGGATCATCATGTGTTCGACATCATAAGCAGTCTCACCGGACACCAGAAGGAGCCAGGTCGGTCCGGCCATGCGGTCTCCTTCAACCTTCGGCATTCCTATCCGGGCGTCAAGGAAGCCCAGCGTTTCCACTCCCCG